>JAJTUV010003011.1:0-42500 GCA_021653895.1 Mastomys natalensis
ATCTAACAGAATGACTATTGAAAACTGACAGGTGGGTTCCCTGAAGCAAGACCATGGACAATCACAAATGGTCTGAAAGTACATCTGAAACAATCAGACTAACCTTTGATTAACTGTTGCTAGGAACTATCTAGGGAGTAACTCTGGGGTATGGGCAAAGGACAGGCCATGGGGTCCTTCCTGTTACTTGGGTGCATCTTAGGTTCAGCTGCACGTCAAGTTCTCAGACTTTTTTTCTTTAAAGATGAAGGCCAGTCCCAAGATGGAGTAGGTTTGGCCTCTCAACACCACCATATTTATTTGCACATATATTTTGGTTTTGAATAAGTAAATAAATAAATACACTTAAGCAGGTTGAATATGTAGCTATTTAGTTTATGACCACATTCTGAATGAAAGCATTATAAAGTGAGAATAGAGATTGGTCTTTCCTCTTTTTAGATTCCAAAGAACAAAGTAGACATAGTTACATGTTTATTTTTTTTAGCAAAAAGAATGAAAGACATAAAACTCTAATGGCAGTACATAGTAGCTTTAAAATGATGGTAAACATGATGGAAAGGCCATTTCTAGCTAGCTTTTGCAGGTTTTTCCTGGATTTAAACTCAATATCAATATCACGAGGTAAAGAAGCAATGTGGACATTAGAAGGAGAAGCAATTTCAGTGAGGGCCCAGGAGCTTTGAAAGCACTGTGAAGCCGCCTTGCTCTTTGAGCTGGTATGCCTTTGAATTGGCTGGTTTTCAACTATAAAGGCAGTTAGCAAACATCTTTCTGATCCTTGAAGGAAAAGAGAAGATTTTCTATATTTAATACAGATGTAAAGACTCGCTATGGAAAAACAAAGCCATACACTTATTTACATTAAAGTAACAAACAAAAACATTCTGAAAAAGAAAGTCAAAGGGTGAGACATATGGACAAAATATTACAAAAAACCCTTAGATTCTTTAACTTAGGAATTTTTATTCAAGTGATTCATAGTTCACTTTTGGAGGGAAATGCATATTTCCTTGCATCATCATGAATAGTAATTGAAAATGGAAATAACAGTTGCTTCGAAAATTTGAAGTCTCTCTATAAAAAATTAGTTTATAACCATTTAAAAAATCTTTCAAAATAGTAAAATATGCTCAAGGTACAGAGTATACTTATATGAAAATACTCTTGTATAACCCAATGGTTTGTACAATTAGTACAGAATATTGAACTTAATTTCTAAGTTAAAAGTGAACTCCTTAAAATAACTAGAATCATTTAATAAAATACTTAAAAAAAATTTATTGGCTATTTTATTTATTTACATTTCAAATGTTATCTCTCTTTTCCAGTTTCCCCTTCAAAAACTCCCTATCCTACCCACTCTCTTGCAATAAAATACTTTTAATTTATTAGTAGTATTAAATTTTATATATACATGATCTTTTAGTAGAGATGAGGAACTTTGATATTATTTGCAGATTCTATGATCATATTTTTAATAACTAGAACCAAAAATAAGTATAGATTATTTTTACAAAATTAGCATGTTTCTCAGAGACCAGAGATAACAAAAATGGTAAGAAATTTTATTCACAATTATGAAAAACATATGAGTGTATGCATATATATATATATCAATTATGTAGAAAATATTTTTATTGAATGTTTTATTTTCTTACATTTCAAATGTCATCTTCTTTCCCTATATCCCCTCCCTAGAGCCCCTCATCCCATCCCTCCTCCTCATTTTTGCTTTTATACCATTTTAATTACATGCAAGTATTAAGGTCAGTTCTAGGTTGAGGGACTAGCAATACAATAGATGCAAATAGTCAAGGAACAAGCAAGACAATAAACACAAATAGTCAAAAAACAAGCAAGGCAATAAACAAAATTCCGTGAACACTCCTATGATCACTGCTTCTAAAGTCTTATCAGGATGACCAAAATATCTGAACCAACTTCCCTGTCCTAGCTCAAAGTCATTTTCATGTCTAAAGCCTACTTCCTTGTTCTAGCCTAATATTTAGATTCCTGTTTCAAATTACTTCTGTGTTCTAGCCTAAGATTTAGATTCCTGCCTGAAATTATTTCTTTGTTCTAGCCTAATATCAGATTCCTGTCTGAAGCCTACTTCCTTGTTCTTGGCCAATGTCATATTCCTGCTAAGCAGCCCATTTCCTTGTCCTTGGCCCGCGTCAGATTCTTGCCCAGGAACCCCAAAAGCTCTCCACCTCTCCCTCTTTTTTATTTAATAAACAAGAATGTGTCTTGTGTCATTCTGTCAATAATGCCTTCTTTACCCATCATGGAATATGCATTATCAACAGCAATGTACTTATGTCTTAGGTTTCTAAGAGGCTCTGTGTAGAATCTTAACCATCCTTGACTTGCCAGGCTGTTAATTTAATAACTCTATCTGGGTGTCCATTTTCAGTTTCAAGCCACGTACTTTGGCTGCCAACATGCTGATGTTGTTAAAGACAAGCTTTAACACAATGGGCAGGAATAAAAGTATTCCAGGACAAAAAGGGCTAGCATGATCAAGCTATATATGCCATTCTTGAAGCTTGACCAAAATAGAAATACTGACCTCAGGCCATGGATAATTTTATCAGCAGTATCTACTGCATCAATGCTCAGCAGAGCAGCATTCTTTGAATTCATAATCTCACTATGTAAAGTTAAAACATCCAGAGAGGTGTTAGAATTATGCCAAATACACTGCAAGTGTCTTTAAACTTTTCCCTAATTATAATGACTACCACTGTAAATTTTAGAACTAACAGGAATCCAATGGTATTTGACATGACACTCAAGATGGCTCCTTAAACTCTGAACCTCCTTCTATTAATTTGAATAGGATAAAGAGCATCAATCCGGTCTTCTAAATGTCTATCTAAATCCTCTTGTATATTCAACACATTAGTAACATCTTTTGCTAAATGATTAACAGAAGTAGCTCTCTTAACTTCATCAGTTCTGCAACCAATCCCCTAAAATCCAGAGAAGGCTAGACTTCCAGGAGCTCTAACCTCCCAGGAGTATAGATGAGTAGGCTGCGACCCGCCCCCCCCCCCAAACAGGGAGTAATTTGGGCCCTTGGGGATCTAGGAACTCCCTCAAGGCCAGTGGCACAGAGGAGAAGGAGAGGAGGCTTAGGGGACGGAGTGTGGGAGGGGGTGACTAGGAATGGGATGTAAAGTGAATAAGTAGGAAAAAATTAAAGTAAAAAAAATTTTATTAAAAAAGACTGGGAAAAATACAAAGGTTCATTAAAAGCTTGACAGAAAGGAAATATATATGTATTAGAGAGTTTGTTAAGACAGGGTATTGCTGTGTAGTCCAGTCTCATATCATAGTCCTGGAATATTAAGAATCTTGAATGTTGAGGTCCTGAAAGCAGAAACCCTGAAAACTACAATCCTTGAAGGTTTTAAATAACAACTGTATTAGAAATATTGACAGCTGAATTTCAGAGAGATAATTACTGTGTTTTCCATTTTATACAGAATAGTTTCCAAATAATTCAATGTGGGACTAATTTGTCCCTCCACAGAAACGGTCATGGAAAGTATACTGGCCAAAACAAAACACCCTTCCCCTTAAGAATGAAGTGAATCTGCTAAGTTGAATGACTAACCAATGTTTCAAAGTCCATGAAGTGGTGATCAGAGCACCAAGAATTTGGTGACAGAAGACATTTGTGTGCTCACCGCTGAATCCACATATGGTGTGTTGTTAATTGAGAACAGGTCTCATGTATAATAATCAAACATATCTCTCAGCTAGTAGCCACTGTTTGTCCTCCCTCCCTCCCTCCCTCCCTCCCTCCCTCCCTCCCTCCCTCCGTCTTTCTTTCTTTCTTTCTTTCTTTCTTTCTTTCTTTCTTTCTTTCTCTTTCATTCTTCTATTGTTGATGTATCTGTGTGTTTTGCCTGTGTGCAACTCTGTGCACCACATAAATAGCTGGTGCCCAAGGAAGTCAGAAGAGGCAGTTGGCTCCATCCTTCCTTTCCTTTCTTTTCCTGCATTCTTTCCTTTCTCCCTCCCTCCCTTCCCTCTTCCTTACTTCATTACCAGTAATGTTTATGCTAAATCTGTGTCAAAATAACACTTCAACACTGCTCACAAGATTGAAAACTTTAATAGAGAATACTCATGTTCATGTTATCAATTCACAGAAAAATTTCCAAAGAGAACAGTGCCTGACAACCATAGCTGCTTACATTCACAGTGCAAAGGCCCTGTCTGATCTTTGGGCTTCAGTTCTTTCTGATCTTTAGCTCTTAGAATCTTTCCACCTCCTCTTAACAGATTTTCCCATAGATTAATGCACCCCTCTCAGTTCTCATCAGAGAACATCCTGCACTAACTGTCATAGTTCACTGCAAAAAGAAACTTCAGTGATGAGGGCTGAGAAAAGCACTCACCTATGTGTAGGAGGACAGGTATTTTCAAAACAGCTTCATACTATGACTGTTTAGCAAAATAATAGTGGTAGATTTTTCCTTAGAACCTATAATCTCCTTGTCGATGGGTTCTTGACCAGGATAACAATTACAGGCTTGTTATAAAAACCAAGAATTTTTTGCTTGTTTATTTGTTTTGTTATAGATTTTTAACTGTAGCTGTTGATTAAAACATAACAGTCAGCATCTCAACATGGATTTAGGAGGTACTAAGGAGGCCCACACCTAACTCAGAAGCAATTGGCAGTTGATGATTGGAGGAGGGAGAATACATTTTCTTCAGGCGTGTGAACCATGGTAGTTACACATGCTTCAAAGGACAGCTCCAAATCCATGCACATACCAACAAAATTAACTATACACAGTGGGTTACAGGATGAAAAAAGGAAGAGGGTATGAAGTTAGCAAGCAAACAAAAAGTTAGTAGTTCTTCACAGTGCAGGGAAGGATTGAGAGTAATCTGCCCATATGGCCTGCTTCCACACAATTGTCCTTTCCCTGTCTCTGTAATGCACTCTACCACATTTTCCTTGTTTATGGGCTTTCCTTGTTGACCAGCCCAGCTTGGAATACATCCTGTGGGCAGGCACCAAATCCTAACACTATTACTGATGCCATGTTGTAACCTGGCATGGCTGTCCTCTGAGAGGATCTACCCAGTTGCTGACTGAGACAGACGCAGATATTCACAGGCAAACATTGGACTGAGGTCAGGGTCCCCTACAGAAAATTAGGGGAAGGAGATGGCATCCCCATTGGAAGATCAACAATATCAACCATGACTCCTTAGAGCTCCCAGACACTTCCTTGCTTCTTGAGCCTATTGATTCTACTTTGTCAAGAGAAGCAGAACTTGTTGGTAACATACCAAAGGCAGGTGATGAGTGAAAGTGGAAACTGTGTATCCCCGCAATGACATGCCTTCCAGGCTTATTTGAAGGCTGAGATAGCTATAAAAATTAACGATGCCATTGTATCTTTCAACCAGAATGGAAGATGGCAGACACTTTGATTTACACATAATAGATATTCAATTAGAAATTGTATGGGCTTCTACTTCTTGGCCATTGTAAATAGTGCTTCAGTAAATATAGAATTACAGGTAGCTCTATTGAGTGTACTCACAGTATCACTATATGCTATGTAGAATATTCTGTTTCCAATTTTTTGAGCAACGTCTACATTGAGTCAATAGCAATGACTGTGCTAATTTATATTACCATCCACACTATTCAAGGGGTCCATTTTCTCCATGTCCTTGCCAAACCATGTTATCAGGACTATGGTGTATACATACAACAAAATATTAATTTGTCACAAAACAAGGAAATCTTGTCATTTGAAACATAAGGCATGAGCCCAGGGAAGTTATGCTAAATGAAAATAGTCAGACACAGAAAGAAAAGTATCACAAGCTTTCGCAGAACCCCTTAGAATGTAAAATGCTGGTAGAAGGGTTAAGGTGGAAGAAAAGAGGTAAGAGAATGGGGAGTTGGTGGTCAAAGGACACAAGTGGTTTTTTTTGAGAGTAGGAATTGTTCTGCAGATCACATGTAGCCTAGTAACTACAGGAATAATATGCATTGTATTCTCACCAATACCAGAAAAAATGCTAATAGTAAATTTTAAGTGTTCTCACCATAACAAACATAAATTTATTAATTAGCTTAATTAGCCTCCTACATATATTATGCTATATTATCATTATTTAAAAAGGAGGAAAAGTTCAGGGCATTCTGAAAAGGATAGAGGCTACATGCAGCTCAAGAATATCTCTTGTGGTAATGCTCAATGTGGGGTGATGTGAAGGACAAGTAGCTTCATGATCTGTGAGGCTGTGGGGGTAAGGTCACAGTTGTAGATGCCCATCCTTAGTTCACACTGAATCCATGACATGGGTGAGCAGTTGTCAAACAAGCTTCAGGCTGTCAGATTTTGTTAAATGTGCACATTTGTGTGATTTTGTGTTGACCATGTGTTTCTACTTCCTGACTTATCTCTGCTACACCATACTGCTTACTTCTGTAAGCAACTATCCTTCTAGAATCTCCCTATTGTGCATCCCTGTCCCAACAGCCGCTAGAAGGCCTGTGTTTGGTTCACTGCCTCTCATCAAAATCTTGCTCAATCCTTATATTCTTCTGTATGCACCCAGAAATCCAATTAGTTGTGGGGATTTTTTTCCTTGAATACACACACCTTTCTGTAATCCTCTGTCATTTCCTTACTCATCTGGCAAAATCCCAACTCGGAGTCTGCACCTGTGCAATTGGATGTGGCTTCAGAAATCAGCACACTGAATAAATACTTTCATTTTAAAGTAAGGGCCATTAATCCTCAAGTGGGTTCTTGATGCAGCCCAGCAATCTGCCACAGTTTCCAAGAACATGAACCTTCTGTCTCCTAGGAGACTATTTCAAGTTTTCTTCCCCTCAAAATAACTAGCCTATACCCTCCCTTCTGAATGCTCCACTGGGCTGGCACTCATATCAAGTTCAATTATCCTTAAACTCTTTCTCTAATTAATCTCCCAAGGGAGGGCTTGGAGTAATAGGTCCCTGTCCCTAGTCTTCCTGCTACCATTGTTTGTTTTCCTCCATATCCTGTGGGTTCATCTCTTGCCAGCTCATCCTTCCATTCTGGCCTTTTGCATTTGCTCCTCATCCTCAATTCTGCCTTGAAATATAAGATTGTTCAGGGCTTAATTCTGAAAGTGTTTTTCTTTCTCCATATAGAGAATCTTGCTAAAAGTCTCTCTTGTGGCTTGATACTAACTAAAGATAACCTTTCATTCCTATCCCAGTTCTGATATTTACTCAGGACTTCTGTATATAATCAGCTCCATGTTATCTTCTGCTCTTAGTTAAAAGCACCTCCATCATTTCCCATATATTTGATTCTTGTTTGTAGGTCTTCCACCAAATTCTATGCTGTTATCTAATATGCATGATTTCCCATCAACTCCATTCAGAATTTGCTTTCCTTCCCACTGCTTGATGCAAGTCACCATCATCCCTCTCCTGGATTTGTTCCAACAGCCCCCACAGAATGTCCTAGAGTCCCACCCCTGACAACCAACTTTCATAAGAAATCATTTGGGGGGGGGGGGGAATTACATGAGAATAAAGTTTGGGAAATCCTGATCCAAGCTTTTCAGTTTCTTCCCCCACCATTTAAAAATAAAACCCCCAAAACACTCATGAGGGGCCCGGGGGCCGCAAAGATTTTTTGCCCCATACTAGAATGTAGTAGATTTAAACCTGCTTCTGAGTGCTTCCTTGTAATCTCCTTTCCAGGCAAATAGTTTTTCCCCCTTTTTCCCTTTAGTTTCAACAATAAAGGGGGTGGGTTTTAGAATTTTCCCCCCCAATTTACCTTACGTGCTTAAATTTCTCTTTTAACCAGTCATCATCACTCACTATCCTAAAATTTTTTTTCTTCAGAGGGGGTTTTTTAAGACCTTGAAGTTGTAGCATGTTTTAGTTCATTGTCACTGCAAATTTTTTGGTCCCCGGGGGGGCCCCCTTCCATATAACATCACGGGAAAAATAAAAAGGGCATATGGGTTTGGGGGGGTCAGAGAAAAAAACCCCCCGTAAATGATGAACAAAAATGTTTTTTTTGTTTTTTTTTTTTTTTTTTTTTCAGTTTTCAAAGAAAGGAAAATGAAGTTCAAGATGTTGGGGAAGGTTTTTCCTTTTTTTCTTTTTGGCTTTTTAATGGCGTCTAGAGTGTTCCAAATGATCATCCCGTTGATTTTGGGTTTGTGGTAGTGCCCACCCGAAATTCCTATTTTACCCCCCATTTTTCCTCATTAAAAACTGGGCTCCAAATACATCACTGTCTGAAGTTTTGAGGCAAGGGGGTCAGTAAAGGGGCGAAGGGCAAAATTGGGAAAAAATCAAAAGTGTATATGTGTGAGGGGTTTAAAAGGGGGGAAAAAAGGGGAAAAAAAAAACAGGGCTTCTACTTTAGTGGAAGCAAGGCTTGGAAAAAAGGGGGGGCAGGGAGACCACAGAAGGGGTTTAAAATTTTGATGAATGGGGGAGGAAAATATTTTAAAGTGCTGCAAAAAGGGGGGAAAAAAAAAAAGGAAAAAAGGGGAAGAAGGTGGGGGGAAGGGAAAAAAAAAAAACTGGGGAGATTGTGTTGACCATGTGTTTCAACTTCCTGACTTATTGCTCTGCTCACTACCATAGCTGCTTACTTCTGTAAGCAACATCCTTCTAGAATCTCCCTATTGTGCATCCAGCTGTCCAACAGCCAGCTAGAAGGCCTGTGTTTGGTTCACTTGCCTCTCATCAAAAATCTTGCTCAATCCTTATATTCTTCTGTATGCCCCAGAAATCCATAATTAGTTGTGTGATTTTTTTCCTTGAATACACACACCTTTCTGGTAATCCTCTGTCATTTCCTATACTCATCTGGCAAAATCCAACTCGGAGTCTGCACCTGTGCAATTGGATGTGGCTTCAGAAATCAGCACACTGAATAAATACTTTCATTTTAAAGTAAGGGCCATTAATCCTCAAGTGGGTTCTTGATGCAGCCCAGCAATCATGCCACAGTTCCAGAGAACATGAACTCTTCTGTCTCCTAGGAGACTATTTCAAGTTTTCTCCCCTCAAATAACTAGCCTATACCCCTCCCTTCTGAATGCTCCACTGGGCTGGCACTCATATCAAGTTCAGAATATCCTTAAACTCTTTTCTATATTAATCTCCCAAGGGGGGGCTTGGAGTAATAGGTGCCCTGTCCCTAGTCTTCCTGCTACCATTGTTTGTTTTCCTCCATATCCTGGTGGGTTCATCTCTTGCCAGCTCATCCTTCCATTCTGCCTTTTGCATTTGCTCCTCATCCTCTATTCTGCCTTGAAATATAAGATTGTTCAGGGCTTAATTCTGAAAGTGTTTTTCTTTCTCCATATAGAGAATCTTGCTAAAAGTCCTCTTGTGGCTTGATACTAACTAAATGATAACCTTTCATTCCTATCTCCAGTTCTGATATTTACTCAGGACTTCTGTATATAATCAGCTCCATGTTATCTTCTGCATCTTAGTTAAAGCACCTCCATCATTCCCATATATTTGATTCTTGTTTGTAGGTCTTCACCAAATTCTATGCTGTTATCTAATATGCATGTATTTCCCATCAAACTCCATTCAGAATTTGCTTTCCTTCCCACTGCTTGATGCAAAGTCAAACCATCATCCCTCTCCTGGATTGTTCCAACAGCCCCCACAGAAGTGTCCTAGAGTCCACCCCTGACAACCAACTTTCATAAGGAAATCATTCTGATAATTTACATGAGAATAGATAAGTTTTGATACTCTCTGATCCAGAGCTCTCAGTTTCTTTCCACACCATTTAAACTAACAGTCAAAATCACTCATGATGGCCTGGGAGGCCTTGCATGATTCTTGCCCTATACTAGAATGTAGTAGATGAAACTCTGCTTCTGAGGTGCTTACACTTGTAAATCTGCCTATCCAGGACAAGATAGTTCCTCTTGTCCTTCAGTTTTCAACAATAAGGATATGCTTTCAGCAGATTCCTCCCTAATTTACCTTACTGTGCTTAAACTTTCTCTATAGAGCCAGTCAGTCATCACTCACTATCCTACATATTTGAATTCTTGCAGAGGGGCTTTATGTAATGACCTTGAAGTTGTGATGCATGTTTAGTTCATTGTCATCTGCATTCTTAGGTCCTGGAGTAGCACCTGCCATATAACATCACTGAACAATAAAGGACATATGGCTTTGGATATCAGAGAAAAGCCCCAAGTACAGTGATGAGACTAGAAATGTTTTTAGTTTTTTTTTTTTTTGTTTTTTTCAGTTTTCAAAGATGGAAAATGAAGTTCAAGATGTTGGGAAGGTTGGTTCCTTTTTCTCTTCTTGGCTTGTAGATGGCTGTCTAGAGTGTTCTCAAATGATCATCCTCTGTGTGATTGTGTCTTAGTGGCACTAGTGCCCACCCTAAATTCCTCATTTTACCTCATTTCCTCATTAAATACATTGTCTCCAAATACAGTCACTGTCTGAAGTAGTGAGCAAGGGCTGTCATGTAAAGGACTGAAGGGCACGATTGAGACTACAATCTAACTAGTGTATAGTGTGTAGAGGGTGAAGAATGTGCAGAGAAAATGGAATCAAGATCAGTACTTCTACTTGAGTGTGAAGCAAGGCTTGGAAAGGATAGGCAGGGAACTCACAGAAGGTTCAATTTCGATGAATGGGCATCAGGAAAATAGTTAATGTAGCTGCAAATAGGTATAGTACGAAATGCAAGGTGAGGTAAGGGAGAGAAAAACTGGGGAGAGGAGGAGATGGGATTGGTGAAAATGAAGGACAGGAAGAACAGGGTACTCAAGGCTGGCAGAGGGAGGAAGCAGGTCCAACCTCATGGTAGTGATTTTACAGTGAAACTTGACTGTAGCTTACTACTTCTGATCTACCAGGATTTAGCAACGACCTGTTGTGGGTGAGCCTCTGTACTGTATTTCCAGTGATGTAGGAAGATACATGGTCCCTAGTTCCAAGACAAAGGAGGCACCCAATGCACAGGATGCAAGCTAGAGTTTACTGTGTCTTAAGCTCAATTTGTAAACATCAGGCACACTTTAACTGATTACCTCAATGATCCTCTGAACAACACTTTGAGCAGGCACTCTTATCTCATTCCTATTTAGCAGATAAGCAAACTGAGGCACAGAGATACCAACTGACTTGCTGAGGATCAAAGAGTAATAAATGAGTGGTCCTGCCAAGAGGTTGATTAGGGCTCTGCTCTTGAGGTCCCTCTTGTCATCCTTTCCCACCCTTACCATGCACAGAGGCCCCATGCTTCCAGTCCCTGAACACAATGGTAAGAATGAATGGTCAGTGTGGGAATGGGTAGAAGACCTGCAAGACTTCACAGTACAGATCTCATTGGTATTGTGTGGGCAGAATGAACAAAGTGCCCTGACCCATAGTGGGAGGAAGGCATCTATCTGAGTGGAGAAGGAACTAGAAGTAGGCTGGTGTTGCTGGATCAAGCAGCTCAAGTGCAGATATTGGGAGGACAGTAGATGTTAGATACTCTTTTCTGCACATAAATAACTCGACTCTGTCACCTTCTTTGGGGTTTGTACCCTGAGGTTGAAATGGCCCAGGAGTATGCTGATGTCTGAAACTACCTTAATCATTTTCCCCACTGAGCATGACTCCATCCAACTCTCTTACTACCCAGTCAGATAATCTACACACAGTTGTTTGCATCAACCAAAGGCATCCTCATCCACAGCGCATCTTATCTTTCTTCATGCAACTGCCCATGGGCATAGCTGACCTCCTGACTTTCCAAGGGTTAAAGGTTACAGAGGCTCTCTCACAGGCAAGGAAGGCTCCTGAAACATAGGAAAGAAAGAGAGGCCTCTGAGTTCATGGGCAGATGAAGCACAATGGGGTATGTCAAAAAAGAGAGAAGTGTAGGTCCAGGAGCAACAAAGAATCAGCCCTGGAACTAGAGCAATGGGACCCGGGACCTCTTTCCATCCCCTTCTCATAATATTGGACTTATTCTGGCCCATTCCCATTAAATGCAGTGTCTAAGGGAGGGTGATAACCCTAGGCACAGGGTTCTCTCTGTTAACCCAGTATGGCACACTGGGCATTTCCTATGCTTCCCAAGACCCACACCCTAATCATCTTGCCTCTCTCTAACGGTCCAACCTCATTCCTAGATAATGCTTCTCTCCTACCAGAGTTTTCTTACCAGCTGAACCTCCCACAGACTGAAGTGTATTCCACTCAACACTCCTTGCAGGCCTACGAGCTTCTTGCATCTTCTTTCCCTTCTACTGCTTCAAGGGGGTGCCCATTTCCTTCTCCCTCTAGCTGCAGACCCCGTGGGAAAAAAAGCAGAATTCTCCCCATTTCTCAGATTTAGCAAGAGAAAACCTGCCATTCTCAGGCAGGTGGGGGATGTAAGTGAGGAAACAAGGTCACCAGTTAATTGGCAGAAGGAACAGGGCCTGTTCTCCTGAGGACTGAGCAGTCTCATAAGGCGGGCCTGGGCCTACTTTTACGCGACCCTCTTCTCAGCAGCACCCAGGTCAGGCTGGGGTGGAATGGCAGGTGAGCCTGGATGGGGCCCAGGAGCAGGTCGGACTCTACGGCTCCAGACGCCTGGAACATGGGCCTTGACATGAACCTACAGAGACCGGTCTTTGCAGGGCTTACGCCACGAGTCACCTTTGGGACAGGGTGGAGGCCGAGGGTCCCCAGGGAGTCCCAGGCCTGCCGGTCAGGCCCCGCCCCCAGCAGCACGGGCGCAGGCAGGGGCGGGCGCTGGCGGAGTTGGGCGCCGGCGCGCAGTGCTTGGTGCGCGCCACCGCCCCTCGCCCAGCTTGCTGGCCTTCTCCACCTAAGCCCTAGTCTCTTCAGGCCGCCCCCACCTCTTTTTCCTCTCCTGGCCCGGAGGCCTGGTGCCGTTGCAGCGCGACAATTGCGGCCTGGCTATCGGGCAAATCTCGGTTTTTTTGGCGCTCGAGAGTCGCACGCCAGCGGGGGCGCGGGCCAAGCGGCGGCAGAGTAAGGGGGGGGTCTGGCGAGCCCCCAAGGAGAAGCAGGGGCAGGCAGGGGGTGCGAGTAACGGACAAGCCTGCGCGCCTGGCTGTGAGGGGCGGGGCTCCAGGCCTCTTTGGCCCGGGCCTGGCGGGAGTTGGGGCGCCAGGGCGGTGGGAGGGAAGGGCGGAGGGACTAGGGAGGGCCGTGGGATGGGCCTGGGGCTGGCCGACGGAGCAGGGGGCGGGACAAGGCCCCGCTCGAAGAAGAGCAGCAGAAGGTGGCGGGCTGCTGCGCGTGTCCGCCTCCGGCCCGGAGAACGGTGGCCATTTGGTTGGATGCCGGAGCCCCGAGGGCATGGTTTGGTGTTTCAGGGCCACTGAGCTGGGAGCGGGCACTGTTGGGGAGGGAAGATCTGAGGTCAGGCAGGCCAAGGTGTTTGGTTCTTGAGCAGATCCCAGGAGTACGGTTTGCGGGCCGAAGCAGGAGTTCCTTCGCAAGGGCCTGGTGTCCAGAAAGGTGGGCGGAAGCCAGGCCCTTCAGGGCCGGCAAAGTGAAGGGTAGAAGGGGACAAGAGACCCAGAGTTTTTGAGTTGAAGCACAATTTGGGAATTGGCCCGTGGTGGATTGATGAATCATGAGATTTGGAAATCGCGAACCCTTCCTGGCGAGCATTTCTGAGAGATGGAAATCCACTCAGATTTGGAGGAGGTGGCTTTGGAGGCCAGGTCTTGGTACACTAGTGCTTCAAGGGGGCCACCAGTCTTTGTGGAGGTACTTTTGGATCTTTGACCCAGAGAACTGGGATTCAGAGGCCTCAGTCTGCGGTGGGGTTAAGGAAGGTCTTTGTGGTGGCCAGTTTCTCAGCCTTCCTTCCCTTTCTAGAACGTCAGATTCCCTGTGTTCCGTGGGGAGTGGGTTAAAAATTCTTTCAGCCTATAGTCAGCTAGCTGTAAAGATCTACCAGGGGCTGGAGGGACATATACAGCGTGACTGGCAGCTGCGTTTTTCTGTCGTGGGAGCCCTCATGCTTCCTTACTGTTTCCATAGTAACTGCCTATTGATGGTGTATTTATAGGGAAGAAGCAGGCACTACATTTTGGGGAGGGAGGGGAAAGCCCTCAAACAGCAACAGCAGCAGAGTGGTGGTGGCTACAGAATCGCTAATAGGGTAGCCCATGACTTGTTGAATTGTCTTGGGGGAGATCCTGGCTTCTTTGAGGTTCGGAATGAACTAATGGCTTTTCCAGGCCAAGATAACACAAACTTGGGGCTATGATGTATGTGTGTAATGAATGCACGGAAGTCCAGTGTTTGGTTGGTGACCAAAGATGGCTGTATTAAAATTTTTATATAATTTTTCCATGTAATTATTTTGAAAACTCCGCGTTCACTTCATAAGCAATGGTATGTGTTTGCTTTGTAATTACGAAAGCTTTGCTCATTCTTTTCAAACTCTGATGTGACTGCTTTATATTTTCTTTAAAACCCCAAAACACCTCTTCCTAATCCAATTCTCTCTGCACCCTCATCATATGGACACCATAGGTTTTTGATAGTACTTTTTGTCATTGTGAAACTTGAGGCATTTCAGTGAAGTGATCTATTGGTATTTTTCCATTTGCTCTAAAGAGAAAGCCGTGATAAAAGTGATAGTACAAATGGCTGTTAGATCGATTACTTTCCCCATCATTTAACATTTATTCATGATTGTTATCCTCCTTATTTTCCAAGTAGAAGCCATATATTAAAACACATAACAGGAATAAACTCTTAACAAATAAAATAGAATACTGTACCAATTTGTGGAGAAAAGGCATATTGCATAACAGCTGGGCTTCTAGAGCACTTGTATTAACACTGAAACTTCCTGGGAGCCCCAGGCAAAAAGGGTAGCATAATGGGTTTACAAAGCTCATGTGTCTCACACATCCCATTAGTCCTAAAACATGAGCTTCTGCTTGGGAGGGGGACTGAGGGTGATTGCTCCCAGATGTTTGGACCTTACTAGTGCTTCCGAATATGTGTGAATATGTGTGTGATAGGAAGTAGGATTGTGTAGCAGAAAAAGGCTTTATGAAGTACTTCTTGATAGAGGGTCCTCCTCTAAGTTACCATCACAGATTTATTGTATTGTGTTATACTTAGTGTTTTGTGAGTTGTGATCCTGAAAAACAAACCCACATTCTTAATATGCTTGAAACAATGCTGTAATGAGCAAGCTATATCCCTAGACCTGTGTCTTCAGTTGAGCTTTTAAATATGTTTACCAAGGTTCTCTGCTGCAGTAGTCTTTAATGCTAAGAGAGAAGATGTGCATGCCTCCAGAGAAGTTCAAACATCTCTCTCTTTTGGGGAAAGTGAGCTGAGCAGATTGAGTTTGAGCCCAGTGGATTGGATCAGGGAGTACAAGACTGTATTTATGTTGTACATGGTGGATCTGACCATGCACAACATATATCCATAGATTACTGAGGTTAGCCTCAGCTTAGGCTGCGATATTTGAGATGGCTGTTGTTGCTGCATTGGTATTCAAGGAACATTTTCAACTCTAGAGTATCTGGGACTCATCTTCACCATCAAGTTCAATTCCAAGTCTTGTCTCTGTCTGGGTCAATTTTCCTTGTCTTTACTCGACCCCATATCTGGGCTTGATTTCTCATCTGTCTCTGGGTCCTTTCTATTCTGAAGGGACAAAGATTCATGAAGGGATAGGAAGTCTTAGCTCAGAGATGCTTTTCTTTACAGGAGTGTGTATGGGTGTGTGGTGTGTGTGTGTGTGTGTTGTGTGTGTGTGTGTGTGTGTGTGTTCGAGAACAAGGCTCTCCTGGGCTTTGGAGAGCTCTAGAGAAGGTCTTTTGGGACAAGCAGAAGCAGTAGGAGTTAGGAGTGGCAGTGTGAGGGTGCTGTGCCCATGGGATGCTGCTTTGACCCTTTAGCCAGGTTGGTGGGGTCACAATCTAGATCTTAGAAGGTTTTACCATGACTTTCTTTTCTTCCTTGACAGGCAAGTGAGACACTGGAACTGAGGAGGCATCATGGCTGGTGAGTGAATGTTTCTGGAACCATCTGAGTTGGTCAAGCTCATGTAAAAGCAGCACATTCATCTTTTCAGCTTTTGTTTCCTTGAGTGGCTCTGGGGTACACTAATGCAATAGTTTATGGATCATTGGAAAAGGACTTGCAGGCCAGACCTGTCAGCCTGGGCATAGAGGGGCATCACTTACTGTGAGGAGTAAGCAGATTCACCATTGGTGATTGGTTTCATCTTCCAAAGTCACAGCTCATGCCTGATTTTAGTCCCACCAGTGGAAGCTTGGAAGAGGAAGAGCTTTCATGGTAAGATCTCTGGCTTTCCTGTTTCAAGAAAGATACAGAAGCTACTGGATGTTTTCTATCTAAGACTACAGTACATAGAGTTTTACTGGTCCTTCTTCCCATTCCACCTGAAGTTCCTTCTTAGTTGGGTCTCATTTTCCTTTGTATGGGGAGGGACCTTGGCCATGTTGGGACCCTGAGCTCCTGCTGGAGAGCACAGCATCATAGAAAAGGCAGCCCTCCCATCTCCACTGCGGTAGACTAGGCCTTTGCTTGGAGTCCTGGCATTAGGCCTGCAGGATTTGCCCTATTTCCCTTCATTACTGGGCCAGTCTGGTTTGTAGGGACTGAATTGCTTCACTGTGGTTCTCTTCTCAGTGTTTCTGGAAGCCAAAAATGCCCATGCAGTCCTGAAACGGTTCCCTCGTGCCAATGAGTTCCTGGAGGAGCTACGTCAGGGCACCATTGAGCGGGAGTGCATGGAAGAAATCTGCAGTTATGAAGAGGTCAAGGAAGTATTTGAGAACAAAGAGAAAACGGCATGTACTGCCCTGGGGCTGGGTTCTGGGAGGAGGTACAATCTTGGGAATAATGAGAACATATCTAAAACAAGGGAAGACTATCACCCCAGCCTATATCCTGCCTGTTGGAGCCCAAAAGGAATTCTGGGGTGTCCCTTTAGGTCTGTTGCATGATTCATGTGGACTTCCTTGTCTGGGAGCTTTGTTTCTCAACTTTCAGTAGACTCTCTGAGAGCTCTCTCTGGCCAGTAGATGGCTCACGTTGGAGAAGGAATCACAAGCCTGTCCTTGGTACAGAACTTGCTGGAGGCCTCAGATGTCTAACACATGGATGTTAGGTGACCATTATCTGGTGTCTGTCTTCCTCAGAATTGAGTGGCCCTTCTTCTTTTGCAGATGGAGTTTTGGAAGGGATACCCAAATGCAGTCTACTCAGTTCGAGACCCCTCGCAGAGCTCAGATGCCATGTATGTGGTGGTGCCCCTTCTGGGGGTAGTCTTGCTGATTGTCATTGCCTTGTTTATCATATGGAGGTGCCAGCTGCAGAAAGCAACTCGTCACCACCCCTCCTATGCTCAGAACCGGTACCTAGCCAGTCGTGCTGGGCACAACCTTCCCCGAGTTATGGTGTACAGAGGCACTGTACATAGCCAGGGAGAATCCTCTGGGCACCGTGAAGCAGGAAATAACCCACAGATAGTTCTGGGCCAGCCGAGGAGGGAGAACCACTGTCAGGCTGGAGAGTACCCTCTACCTCCCTGAGCTCTCTCTCTCCAGACTATCCAGTGCTACCCCTCCCCCCTCCTATGAGGAGGTGACTGCCCCCAAGAGGCAGCAGTGAGGAGGCCAGTGTCTCTTACAGTGACCCTCCCCCAAAGTAGAAGAGATTGTGGCAGCCAGCCCCAGTGCAGACAAGTAGCTGAATACAGGTCCTGGCCTGTATAAAAGCCTCTGTCAGAGGTAGCCTGCTTCCTTTTGGACTTCTGAAAGACTGTGCCACCACAAAACAGCCTTAGCCTACTTGTTGCCAAATAATTCCCTAATTGCGGATTTGTAGGAAGTCAGTTGGTAGAGACGGTGTGTGTGTGTGTGTGTGTGTGGTGTGTGTGTGTGTGTGTGTGTGAGTGTGTGTGTGTCGGGTCGGGGGAGGCATAGGACAAGTGCATGAACCCCATGGGAAGAGCTACAGACCTGAGAGTCCAGGTCTTCCAGACTTCCCCTTGCCACCAAGTCCCCACTCTCCTGTCCTCTCATTAGGGACTGGCTTCTCTTATGCCAAAGGAACCATTCAATAGCATTGATTGTGATTAGAATGACCACAGGCTCAACCCTGGGGCTGTGGGTCTGTCTGTGGACCTGGAGCACAGAGATGAGGGGGGTCAAGGCAGCCCTACAGTTCCTCTTTTCTCAACAATTCCATCCTTCCTGTTCTCACTTATGAGGACAGAAATAATGATTGAACTAGGAACAAACACAAGTCATAACAAATAATGAACCATAGATGAAAACAATATCCCCTGGACCATCTGTAGCCCTCCAAAAGACATCAATTGGACAGACCTTGGCATAGCCTCCCTCCAACACCCACCCCTGTGCTCCTGGCCAGGTGAAATCTATGTGGAGAGCAACTTGGCAGGAGGACAGGGATGGGAAGGAGGAGGGAAGGGGTCTAGGTGGCAGAGCTCCTTTTTTCCAGACCAATCAAGGGGCCCATTTGAACTCTGCCATCTTGTTTCTGGTGTGTACCATCTATGTTTAACCACTCCCCACTGGCATTAGTCCAAGTACAGCCTTGGAGTACTCTGTTGTGGGAAACTGATGACCCCTTCCTTCATGAAGTCCGAGGCCTCTCTCTGGCTGTTACAGACTAGCATAGAGAGTTCAAGATTCTTCTTTTGTGGGGCTGATCAATCCATAGGATAGTTAAAACCGTAAAACCATGAGCTCCACCTCCTTGGCACTGTGCTGTCTGGCTTTGATGTTTTAGGATACATCCCCCACCCCTTTTTTTTAATAGGTGCATTGAACTTGAACTGAGAGATTGTGATTTCTCCTAATGATGGTGCCCTTACAGGAGAAGTTCCCGAAGTGTGTCTTAATTTTTTTCTTAGTGGGGGAGCCTATGACCTGGGGTCCAAAGCCCACCTGGGGTTTGCTCTGCCATGGCCAGGGGACGATCTGTTTTCAATGAGGCTTTGGAAGGCGTTGGGCAGAGGTGACTTGCTCTTTAACTGTCGATGATGAAGTAAAAGCCACAGTTTGATACCATCTCTACCCACCGCAGCAGTATTCTCCTGGCCTCTATGGCAAATCATCCTTCCTCTGTGCTGCTTTACAATATGGAGCACATTTTTGTGCGGGCCCAAAAACAGTGCATAGCGTGGGTCTGCTGGCAACGGCAATGCTTTCAACCCACAGAGCTGACAAGCTTCCTTCTGTCTAAACAGCCCTCCAAGGCAGACACTGAGACAACATTCCTTGAATGCACTTCTGTCTTGAGGCCCCAGATGAGTTCTAGAGGCTGTTCCAGTGCTAGGGACTTTCCCAGGGGTGTGTTTCTAGTCAAGCTTATGTTCTTACCCCAGTGAGGCTGCCGACTTGAATAACTCAACCCTGTGGCTCCCCTACCTCACCAGCCCATTAGAGGCTGACAGAGCTAATGCTTGTGAAGTGCTTGAAGCACTATGGAACCAGTGAAGTTTGCCCATAGCAAGATTCTTTTAGAAATAAGTAGTAGCTTCAAGGGACTGGTTTTAGCAGAGAGTTTCCAATGCCTCTGATGTTAAGTATCAACCTGAAGAGTCAATCTCTTTCCATTTGACTCTTTGTGGGCCTTCCTTTCTCCCAGAGACTTTCCCCCCCTTTCCCTGCATTTGGACCTCCTTCCTCTGTCCCTTCCTGCTTTCATTCCTTTGTGTCTTCCCTCTTCCCTTTTCTTTCCTTCCATTTTTCCTTTTATTCTTTAACTCCATTGGTCTTCTAGTATTGCCTTTCTGTATGGAGAGATTTGGGGCTCAGAAGTCCCCTGCTGTTTTCATGATAGAGATTGTGATCAATCCCATCCAGACATGCTGGAAATTCTGGGGAAGGGGAAAGCTCTGGGGCCAGCCCAGCATCTCCCAGCATTTTGTTAAGCTGGTGCCCGATTGTGACCTGGGATACATGAAAACAGACTTACCCCAATATGATTCCTCCCCCAGCTAGCAGAGAGTCAGTCATAGGCTCCACTGACTAGGGTCACAGAGAGTATGTCAAGGAATGCCCACTGCCTTTGGCTTGTGTTGAGGTTTTTCTGTTAGCTGCCTGGCAGCTAGAGGCTAGGGATGTGTAGGTAACAGCAGGAAACTGACTCCCAAGGCTATAGAGAGTGACATGTAGCCCCTAGGGGCTGAGAACTGGATGCAGGGTGAATGAGAAGCAGCTCCTTGGACGTGGCCTGTGGGCTTAGGTCAGGTGCTTCACAGAGCTCTTCCAGGTGATTTGTGCCAAGGCCTCTGCAATGGCTTTCTCAGCATAGTATTTAGTACATATATAATGGGCATAATTCCTCAAGGTGCACACTTGGCTTTTATGAATGCCCTGTACATAACTTTTCAAACTCCTGTCTTTGTATAGACACTGATGCAATGCTAACACTTCAGTAGCCACATTCTGTTTGCTTAAGACGTGTGTGTATGTGTGTGTGTGTGTGTGTGCAAGCATGTGTGTGTGTATACATGTGGGCATGTTGTCTTTTCTCATTGCTTCTATGAAATGATAGCTGGTGTGTGATTCTGTTTGTCCCAGGAGAGATCTGCTCTGAAGAGAAGACTGTTTTCATCTTATGGGGCCTGCATTCTGTGGGACCCCCTCCCACTCACATGTCTTTTGGGCCCTGTTTCAGCTCCTGTTTCTCTAGATGTCAGCAACTAAAGGAAATCTGAGCACTTCTGTGTGTGTGGTGTGTGTGTGTGTGTGTGTGTGTGTGTGGTGTGCGTGTGAGTGTGTGTGAGAGAGAGAGAGACAGAGAGAGAGAGACAGAGACAGAGACAAAGAAACAGAGACATAGAGAGAGACAGAGACAGTCAGAGAATGAATGTGTGTGTGAGAGACACAGACAGGTAGAGAATGAATGTGTATGTCTGTGTGTGTGTGTGTGTGTGTGTGTATAGATGTGTTACTATTGACTTTGAGAATGGTGGGGGTAGTTACTTAGATACTTTTCAGTAAAAATGAAAAGGCTTTAAAATATGACTGTCACTTGTTTTCAACCAAAACCTTTTTAAGACTTTTTAAACAAGAATGGCAATCCTGTCTGTCCCCTCCCAGACTGCCCATCACTTTGGGTTTTCAAAATGAAAGCACAAGAGAAAGAGTGGGGCGCACAGGTGCCTGGCATGTGCATACCCCTGCACAGCTGTGTTGCGCCCTGGCTGAGCAGTTCCACCCAGGAAACTGAGGCTCCTCTGCTACTTGCCAATTCCACTGCCATTAGTGTGAATTCCTTAGGGTGCTGAAGCAAACAAGCATCTGCCCAATTGTTTAGATATTGTCTTTTTGGTAGTCCAAACATTAGGGATTAGAGACAGCAGTGTTTTTTTTGTTTTGTTTGTTTAAGCAGTTAGAGCCAGATGCTTCCTCTCTCCCACTTGATAGTAACTCTCCAGATCCCAGACAGAGTTGATGGATCTTTTGACAAGCAAATGGCATCCCATGAGAAAACCAAGAAAAAAAATCCAACATCGCCACTAGATTGTCTTTAATTCAAGTGAGAGGAAGATGGCGGAGAGAGGCTGAGTTGCTGGGACAGTGCTTTGGAACAAAGTGTGTGCTCTGACTGTGTGTCTGCTCAGTCAATCCTGAGCTACTGGGCCGGGCTGCTTTTCAGCTTGACAAGTGCTGAAGCTCCATTCACAAACATCACTGATTCCAAAACAGTCACATCTTCCACACTGAAATCTCCTAATACTAATCAGTATAATTAGCTAATTTTAGACTGCTGCAATCAAACTGCTTCCAACTACAGTAAAAGCCCATTAATTTGAGCACACTAATTCAGAACTTAGAGAAAATCCAAATTTGAGATAATTCACAGTAACTGCTATTCTTGCTATATAAAAATATTTGAAAGTGTCTTTCCTTCATTCAGTCTTCATCTGTATAAAAGGAATTCTGTTTAAAATGGGTACCCTTATCAAAGGAAATGCTCAAGGTACCAAGGATCCCTTCATTGTGCCTTCAGCTTGGAGTTTAACAGTTCTTGTGTGTAAGGCTCTTTCTGTGCAGGGTGATCCCTTGTTCTCTTTCCATTGTGGGTATGTTAGATATTGCAGCCTTTCACTCCATGTCTGTATTTATCCTGTGATTTAATTAGTTTGTGATCTTGACTGCAATTTAAACACAAGTATGTGTCTTTGTAAGTGTTCTGTAAAGCAGACGTTGCACTAACAGATTGCCTGCTCTCATTCATCCCAAGTCTTCAAATTTTAGAGTGTCTCCTTTCCCAGGCTGTGGAAGGAGAATCTCTCTAGCAAGAATTTTCTGTGACAAAGATCTCCAAATAGCACACGCCCTCGGCTCCATGCCTCAGCAGTTGTTTCACTGTACTGCTGTATGACTGCTGAAACGTGCCTGCCCTTCTCCAGCCCCCAGTGAGCATAAAGACTGATATGTAGGATTGGGACCAATCCTCCAGCTGCTTTTTGCCACCCAACCTGTCTTGCCTCTCTGATGCCGTTTTCCCAGGCCTCAATCCACCTGCTATTTCACTATGGCATTGTGAATTTGTGACAGTGGCAACCCTGAGCTTCTAGAAATGATTACTGTGAAATGGATTAATTTTGGTACCATTTGAAACTATGCTCATATTCATGTGTTGACTGATGTCAGCTGGGGCATCTGTACATTTAGTCGTATGTTGGGATTTCAAATGGGGCCTAGGGGCAACAAACCAACTTGCTTCTGACCTTTCTCATGCACGCTTTCTGGCTCCCTTTTTACAATTGTTGAGTTTAGCTGTTAACTTTTGTCTCTTTCTGTATAAGAAAATAATGATTAAAAATAAAGATCATGTGGCATCCACTTGTACCTTGTCCTGGTCAATCAGAGATCCTAGAAGACTACCCATATTTTGCAGAGTGTGGAAGTCTGGTGGTCAAGCTTGTGTAACCGAAAGTCAGATTGTATGGATAAGGAAACAGCCCAAACCAGTTTAGGAGACAGTTAGAAGCAGAGATAGTCTGGATCCTGAAGCTTGTGCTTACAGTGTGTAATATGATCTTCTGACCCATCCCCCTGTGGGATGAGCTTAGTAAGATCTGTCATAGATCTTGTTTAGCAACTTCCTAGTCACGGGATCCCTGGTTAAGAGAAGTCTGGGCTCAAGTTTTGAAGCTCTAGGTACTCTCCCCAAAGGGCTGCAGGCTAACACCTGCAAGGAAAACTAATACACCAAGAGGCCCTGGACTTCTGAAATGTCCATAGTGAGGAGGATGCATGGCCATTTCTAAATTATCACAGCCAGAAATTATTGAATACCTAATTTGTGATACTCCCTGCACCTGTGTGAACTGAACCAGTCCTTCCAAGACATGGGATTTATAATCAACTCTTATTTCACACCTAAGGGAAGAATAGCTTGATTGGGCATGCCATTTGATCAAGGGCTTATGGGGAGTAGGTGCTAGACTCATCTCATGATTGTAGATCTTTCCTTAATTATCTTACATGCTATTCTGATGGCACTGTAGGGCTTCCCTCAGAGAAAGTACTGAGTTTGGCTTTTGTGTTGATTGTTCATTCCTTCAGCATATCCCTGCCTTTCCTGTTCTACTATTAACCTCAGAAGTGCAGTAACCATGTAAACATCTTTTCCACTTCTTCCATAGAGCACAGCATGGGGCTTGGCTTACAGTAAGTGTTCAATTAAAAGCAAATGTGTTGACTAGTTATGCTCTCTAATTAAAGTCTCAGTGCCATGACTTAGCTTTCTAGGGCTGCCATCACAAACCTGCAGAGTCTGGTGATAATATATGAGAACTTATTTCTTCTCAGTTCTGGAGATTCAAAGTCAAAATGAACATCACTGCAAAGTTTGATTCTTCTTAGATCCTCCCTTTCGTTTATACAAGTCCCTTTTCCTTGTTTCTCACACAGTCTTCTTTCTGATGCTTATCTCTATTCTAATCTCTTTAGGAGGACCTCAGTCACCAAGGTCTGGAGCACCTTAAAGAGTTCATTTTATCCAATTTGTAACTTGCAAGATCTTAACTTCTAATGTTGTAACTCAACATAGAATGGGGGTTTGTTCAGTCCAAAACAACTCCCATGACAAGGGGAGTCTTTGTGCTTGCGATTACCCCACCTGAGCACATTACACACATGTCCACAAAGCCAAGTAGGGTGAATATCATGCTTTTTTGATATTGTCAAGATGTGTCACCTTGCTACTTTAACATGACTCGGAATATTGCTTTCCTGATACTGGTGGACCTCTCAGGACAATACAAGGACACCATGGGTTAGTATTAAGTAATGTTTGGAAAAAAGGAAGAGATCTTCAGAATGATTTTTTTTCCATTGGGCCTTCTATGGTGATACATAATATAAGAGCCTAACCTAACCTTAATAACATTAAGCCTAACTTCTGTTTTTTCTGGAAAAATAACAGAAGGACACCGCTCCCATGAGTTTTCTAGATGACAAATACTGTTTTCATGAATCAACGTGTAGGAACTCCAATAATAAGGGATTCCTGCAATCTTGCCAAAGACTTCAAACATGGGATTATTCAGTTCAACTAGTATGTGTGTTGATTAAAAACAAGATACCATGGGGCTAGAGAGTTGGCTCAGCAGTTAAGAGCACTGGCTGCACTTCCAGAGGGTTCAGGTCCAGGCCCCAGCACCACATGGTGGTTCACAACCATTTGTACCTCCTGTTGAGGTTAATTTATAAAACGGCGGCACCCAGTCTGGCTTGTTCTTAAGAAGCTGCCATGTTCCCTACTAGACAAGGCCTGAGGCCAAGTGTGGCAGGGTGCTCCTGCTGCTGCTCGGCTCAGACTGCAACTCAGGCGGCGAAGCACTGGCCCTGGCACCCACCCCTGGCATGGGAGATTGGCTCTGTCTCTACAAAGCTTGACTGAACCCCAGAATACCCACCATGCCCACGGTACCCAGTAGAATGAAGACTCTTATGCTTAAAGATTATCCAATGTTTTATATTTTTGGAAATGCTCAATTTCAAGATGCCCACACAATTAGAATTATTAACCCAATTAACTAACTTAGATATGAATTGTTACCCAGGACTGTTCTTGATGTATCTGTAGTTTTTCATGGCTGCTACATCTCCTCTCTCTCCTAGTTCCTCCTCTTTACTCCTTCTTTTCCTCTTCCTCTCTCTCTTTGCTCCTCCTACATTAGCTCCTCCCAATCACCATGCTTATTGCAATAAGTAGCAGCAGCAGGAAACCATCTGCTACCCTCCAGTTCCAGGGAATCTGACACTTCATCCTTCTGCTGTTACTGTTCCCATGTGGCACATATACAGGCATGCAGGCAAAAACATTCATACATATTTAAATAAAGTAAAATAAAATAAAACAAGAAACAAGAGAGTGCTTTTATTTGGTGAGTGGTACTGTATCCCAGGAACACAATGGGTGTGGCAGTCAGTGATGATACCTTAAAGCTGAGAGCACATAAAGGTTAGGTGCTGGTAGAACATCAACAAACTAGACTTCAAGGTTCCAGAAGGTGTATAGTTGCAGCATGCCAGGTCTCAGCAACCATCAGGACTGAATACTACTGGAAGTGGGACATAAAATTCATAATTAGAATATAAAATTGAACTGGAGTGTAGGGAAGATCACCAGGGCTAGGTGTGGAGGCTCTATGAGAAAGCCTTTTTGAGGACATCATGACCAGTTAAATAATTATTAGACATAACTGAGACAGAGAACATGGGAGTGAAGTCAATGGCAGGAGAATAATATATGAAAAACTCCAGGGTCTAGCAAACCCATACTATTGTTAAGGAAATGGGATGTCAGGCTTGCATGAGGGAAAATACTGTACAAGGAGAAGTGCAAGGCCATTTAGCCCTTGTTCAGAATGGCTTGCCATATTAATAATGGGAAGGCATAGAGAGGTGCTTTAAAGAGCAAGAAGACCTGTCAGGTGTGCTCTTATCTTGCTATATGGAGAATGGTCTGGAGAAGATTTAAAAAAGAAACAAACAAAACTACAAGTGGCCCGGTAAGTAGGCCAGGTGTTTGCAACCACCCTGATGAGAGACAGCAGCAAGAGGGGGACAAAGAGAAATATAGTAATTATAAAGTTTTTTTTTATGGCCATGTAATGAACACGTGAAAATTTTTGTTTGTATTCCTGTCTCTTTAAGACTTCCTGGGCCCACTTCTTCTTTCTGTCTAGTGGGGGTTGAGCAATCTGGGGCTTGAAGTGTGACATCGTACTAACTGAAGACTTGTTTACTGATCTATAAACTGTATTAGCTTCCAGGATAGTATGATCATCTAGGTTCCTTTGCTAGAGCTGGGGTATGCAGCTATCTAAGATGGGTGAGGGCAGGCTTGGAGGCAAGATGTCATTTTATTAAATGCATTTGGGATTTCTCTCAAGATCTTTGTTGAATTATTACATGGATGATGGTTAATTTGTCAGCTTGAAACAGGTCTAGAATCACCTGGGAAGATGGTCTCAGTGAAGGACTGTCTGCATTGTGTTGGCCTGTTGTGGTGTCTGTGGTGGATCATTCTAAATTAAAGTAGTTGATGTAAGAATTGCAAGAATTGAGCTGAGCTCGCATACATGTATGCATCTTTCTGCTTTGGATGTTGATATGATGTGTAAGCTGTTTGAAGTTCCTGAGTTGAATTCCCCCAATAGTGGATTCTAATTGTGAGCCAAAAAATCGTCCCTTTCTGATCTAAGCTGCTTTTTGTCAGGATATTTTATTTCATGGACATAAATGTAACTAGAACATATAAGAACTCCAAAGAGAAAGTGTTAAGATCACGTGCTCTGTGAGGAGAGAGCTTGGGGGTCTATGAAGTCCTGTTTTCTCCCAGTGCACATCTGTGAAACACAATAAGTAGAAATTCTGTTTGGCTAATCTTCCACATGAGATGGGAAGTGGGTTTGAGAATAAAAAGAAGCCCGTTTATCCAAAAAAAAAAACAAAAAAAAAAAAAAAAAATGAAAAGATTTATTCATTTTTTTTTTAAAAAAAAAAAACCCTTTTTTAAAAATTTTTAAAAAAAATAAAAGGCCTTTTTTAAAAAATCCTATAAAAATAATTTTGGGTTCATTCTTCTGAAAAATAAGGCTTATTTTCCCTTGGGGGGTCCTGCACCTGATAAAAGGGTCATCAATCAAAATCATTAAAACACTCCCTTTAAAACCCCACAGGTAAATTTTTTGATGACGAAACCCTTGAAAAAGAATCCCCAGAAACACCCATTTTTACGCCTTGTAGAACAAACAGCTCGGGAACTCATGGTGTTCAAGGTGGGGGGAAAAAAAGTATTTGCAGAGTTGAAAAAAATTTTGATACTTCTTTTCTGAACCAGCGGGGGACCGACCTATTTCTTTTAAAAAATACTTTGGGCTAAAGCACACAACTCAAAAAATGTTTCTTTTGAGTGAAGTCTTTGTAACTGCCAAACTAGAGATTCCCCCTTAGCAAAAGGTCTCTCTTTCCCTTTCCCCATTTCGGGAAATTTTTAAACTTCCAAAGTGAAATCCGGGTTCCGGGGATGCCCTTTGAAGCACTGGTTTCTGCGTCCATTTGGGCACAGTGGCCTGGCCATCTTTCTAGCCCGGGTATGAGGGAAGCTTAAAAGCACTATAATTTTGACTTCCAAGATAACCAATAGACCCGGAAGATTTTCAGAGCTTTTTAATTAAAAATTTTAGGGCCCCGGAAGATTTTCAAGCTTTTAAAACAAAAAATTTGGGGGTTTTCAGGGGAATTTGATAAGAAAAGTTATTGAAGTGAAAATGTTAGCTGTTCTATTTAAAAGATTAAAAGTCAGCAGAGGATTGGGCCCTTATCTCCCACCCATTTTTGGCACCAACAAAAAGGGAAAAAGGTATGGAAGAAGGTTGGTTGTGGTTTTTGGGGTGACCTTGGGGGCCTAGGAAGGCAAAGGAAGTCCCCCCCACTCTTGCTTTGATTCGTTTTTGGGGTTGCTAGCCCCCCGGGGGGCAGTGCCTCCAAATTCACACAGACCAGTCTACTTTATGGAAAGCCCCAGTGGGTCAGGTCAGTTGGCGCAAGGTAAGGAGCCGGGGAAAGGAACCTTAGCTCGGGAAATGTGGCAAGTCATTCCGCGATTCTGAGTCTTTTTTAAATCCACCCTATGTAGGGAGAAACTGTTACCTTCATTGTTTTTCAGAAGAGGGGAAACAAACAATAGCATTGTTCAAAAAATAGGGAATTTTGAGGGGGAAAGGGGCGGACATGGTTGTCAAAATGAATCAGGTATAAATTTAAAACTTGGTCCTAAATTAACACAAACTTTTAGTGAAAGTGATTCCAAAGGGTTGCTGGACAAATACTGATTTTTATAAGATTTTTTTATCAAAGTTCAAATTTTTTGGGTTTTAGTTTTATTTCCCCAATCTTGAAATTTGGGGTTGCACAAAAATGTAACTCACTTATAATTTTGGGGTTTTTACTGAAGGAATCAAGCCCCCCCTTATATTACTTTTGATTTGAAAAGTGAGCTAGTGGGGGTAGGGGTTGAAAAGTCACATTCTCTCTTTAGTTTTTTTTTCCCCTCCTCTTCCTTCCCCCTTTCTTTTTCCCGTTTTTTTGCCCTTCTCTCTTCCTCTTTCAGCGGGGCCCCAGCGGATGATTCCTTTGACACAAAACCCTTCTTTTTTCATACTTGATTTTGAGTCAGGTTTGCCTTTTTATAATGTATCACCAAAGGGTTTACAGAAACATACAGCGGATGTACGTGCAATTTGTAAGATTAGAATTTTTTTAAAAAATTGGGTCCTGAATTTTTGGGGAAGGGTGGTGTAGGAACTCAGGCAAACATTTTGCTGCAACCCCTGGAGCAGGTTTTGTTTCCCCTGGGGCCTTAATGTTTGCACTGGATTCTTTCAGCGTTTGGGGTTGGGTACTAGCCCCTGAGATGGCCCCCTCCATTTAATGTCCACTGGGGATAAAAAATCACAGTTCAACAAACTTTTGGCAGACATTTTGAAGCTGATGTCGAGGACCACTGGGATCAGGCCCTGCAAATTTATACATTAGCTGGTTAATTGTAGGAACTGGGGGGAGGGTAAAAATTTAATCAGGTCCCCAAAACCCCCACAAACTTTTTTACCTCCCGTGCTTTTCCCTGCCGGATAAGGATAGAAAAGGTCATTTGCTTTGCCGGGTGACTCTGCTTGAGGGGCAGGAGTTCTGTACGGAAAATCCCCCTTCGATAGAGGGCCATACCCTAGATTATTAGGCTTTCTGGTATTGGGGGAACCATGTAAGCCTTGGACCTGACATGATTTGGGGGACTCATTGATTTTGGGCCCTATGCCAGTCCTTGTCTCTTCCCTAGCCCAGATGGAATGGGCCCCAACCACCCAATTAAAAAAAATCAAGGGGGGTAAATTGGGCAAAAACCATAAGCAGCAAGTTTGGGAGCCCTATTCTTCAAGGGGGCTTACATACAGCGGGAAAAGAAACCCAAAGGGGCCCCCCAACGGTACAGGGGGATAAAAGGTCCCAATCCAAGCCCCTGACAAAGAGGGGGAGACTCGGCTCCCCCCCTTTTTGACGTAAATTTCCCTTGAACTTCCCGGAATGGAGCATTTCCAATTCTCTCTTTTCCCTTCCACCCTAGCCCAGTTTTAAATAAAAATTTGGGGTGAGGCAAGAGTTTCCGGTGTCAAAGAAGAGTTAGAAAGTCCATTCTGAAGTTTGGGAAATGGAACATTGAACAAAGAAAAGAACGCGGTATGCCGGGTAAAACCCCCAAAAAGGCCCCTTTGGGGCTATAAATAATCTGTGGACTATTGTGATTCTTCTACAACCCCCCACGCTATTGTGTTGCGTTTACTTAGCTGGGAAGGCATTTTTTTTTTTGGGATGCCATGTTGTTTCCTGCTTTTTTCCCTCCCCATATTAGCCTTTTGGGGGTTTTTAATTATCCATGAATCATTTATTAGCTAAATTTACATTGATAAATTCTTTTCTTATTTATTTTTCCCCAAATCCCCCTTTTTAAACAAGGGGTTGATGTTTGAGATTTGTTTGTTGATCGGGAAACATCTCAAAATCCGGGGCCAGTGTTTGGTTTTCAGTAAATACATACGAAGTTGAACAGATGATAGATAGGCTGGACAAAAAGTGCCCGGGGTACTGAATGATTCTAAACCTTGGGGCATTTTCCCTGCAGTCTCCTTTCAAGGAAGTCCAGTAAAATTGTTTTAACTTATTCACAGTAGTCTTTGTTCTTATTTCTAAAGTGACAGACTTGGACCCCGGTCTTTGAGGGAACCAAAAAACTTTCAAGGCAGAGAAAAAAGTTTCGGGATGTAGTTCACCATAATTTTAAAATATGCCCAAACCCCTCACCCCAAAAAAAAGGGTATTTGACATATGGAAGCTGGTTAAAGGGGGAGCACTTATTTTTGGGTTTTTCATGTCTTTATGGGATACAGCTAGAAGTTGAAAATTGGAAGGAGGAAGCTTCTTATGCAAGAAAACAAATGATGCAGAAAATTTTACTGAGAGGTAGGGCTGTCCCCGTGTAATCCTAGGATTCAATGTGGGAACTGCAAACCCAAAAACATGGCTGGAGTTCATCATAGTTCCCTCATTTATAGGGCCTTTTCCCCCCTTTAGTTAACCAACCACGGTGGACAGTATTTGGGCGGAGGTTTTGGGTATTTTTAGAAACATGTACTGTTTTTTTTGCCTGGTTTCTCTTACAATACAGTTAAGACAGCTTTACATTTTATGACATTATAACAAAAATAAAAAAATTTTTTTCAATTTAAAAAAGAAATATCTTGGCTATAGTACGACATTTTTTTAAGGGATTTTGGGAAAAGTTTTTTTTGGTAACCATAGGGCCCGGGTCTGAAAAAAGTCCCCAAAAGTACCAAGGATTTTTAGCAATTCATAAAACTCCCTGATAAATGGGGTTTTTTTTTTAAATTTCTTTTAAAAAAGTTAGGGGTTTATTCTTCTTCGTAGGTAAATTGGGTTTTTAAAAAATGTCTGACTCAAGTTTAACAGGAACGAGAAATCGTCACTGTGTACCCTTTCCCAGCGCAAGCTAGGAGCTACAATAGGGAAGGTGGGGGGTAGGAAATATAGGCATCCCTGGGGGCCCATGGGGTGCCCTGTTGATTCGGCACGATGTGGGCTGAACGGGGATTTGGAAAGGTGTTTTCCTTTTTTTCTGTGGGACATCAGGTGCAGATTCCCGGTCAATTTGAGCAAGCCGGATGCCCTCTCCGGAGTTTTCCTGGGAACTTCCCCGGGGTTCCCTATGAGCATAAGGGATGAATTGCCTTGTCCCTGGCTACCCCGGGGGAAAGCGGGGGCAGGGCTGGGATTTTTTGAGGATCCAGGCAGAGACAGTTGTATTATTAAGATTGGGGATACGGTCTTTGGATTTTTGGGATCGTAATTCTCTGGCAGACCCCACAAATTTTTTTACTAACAAGGGAAAGACTGGGGTATTTATCCAAAAGTTTTAGATACCGATTCCATAATTGCCTATACCACCAATCCCTTGACCCTTGTATATTTTTTCCAAAAGTCTGGAGGCAGTTAATGGCAGAGATTGGCCCGGAAGACTCAAAGGCTGGAGATGGAAATCATGAGAAGGCGGGAACATTGTGTACATGGGGGAAGCACAAGGCCTTGGAGCTGGACAAAGCCACCCCCGGTTTTTAAGCTTTCCCATAAAAATATCCGAACAAAAGAGGGGAAGTTTAGGGGTCTTTTCTCTTCCAGGCCTTGCGGGTTTTGGGGATTCCTTTTTGAACCCTTGATATTTTGCTTTCGGGGCTGCTGGCGGGAACTGGGGAAAGAAAAAGAGATGGAAGGGGGAAAAAAGAAATACAATTTTATTCATTTTAAAAAGGGATTTTTTCCCCTTACCCCAGCCCTTCCTTTTTCGTAAAAGTGATTTCTGCCACCAGCCCCTTTTGGGCCCCCACAGATGCAAGTGATTTCAGGGGGGGCTTTTGTCCTTGAGGACCGGTTTGACCTGGCACCATAGGGGGGTGTTTTCTCTTTATCTTTTTGGGGTTCCCTTTTGCAAGTCAACCTGTGGCTTATTTTTGCCAAATTTTTTAAAAGGGACGAACCCCGATGGGCCCTCCCCTCCTCCCTTTTTCCTTTGCTTTTCCCGGGAACCCCCTTTCTTACCCCCCTTTAAACCCCACCCCCCAGGGAGCAGTTGATTTTTTTTTTTTTCTTCTGCTCAGGCCTTGCCGGGGAAATGAATCACATATTGTGAAATTTTTGCGTGGGAAAGGGTAGGTAAAAAAATGGGGAGCATCCAAAAAGGTGTGTGGGTTGGGAGTCAAATCCCCCTTTTGGATGGAAATGGACCAGCCCCTGACAAAACACCAACATTAGATTTTCCAAACCGCCTTTTGGGGCACCAGAATTTTTTTTTCTCTTCCACTTTGGAGAGGGTTTGGCTTTGCCTTCCCCCTTGTTTGCTTTCTACCACTCGCCGGGGCCCAAAGAAAGGGCCATAAACACCGGGGCGCGAAAACCGGAACTGGGGGATTAAATAAAAACACTTTTGGCAGGGAGGAAAAACTGGAGGCAAACCCTTGGTCCAAACCTGGGGTTTGTCTTTTTCGCCAGGTTCCTTATTTCATGTAAATTTAGCCCCGAAGGTTTCACCTCCTTCCTTTATGTTCAAAATTTTTTTTTAAAATAAAAAAAAACATAAAAAGGGCAAAATTTTTATTTTTAAAAATATTTTGGAAAAAAACTTTTTTAAAAAAGGAAAAAAGTTAAACTAGGGTTTACCCGATATTAAGATCCCCCACAGTTCCTGAAAAAAGGCAAAATTAACCATCCCTTACTCTATATAAAACACCCCAAAAGCAATTCATTGCCCCCACCTTTTCTGGGGGCCCAAAGGGGTTGAAAAAAAATTTTAAAAAAGATTTTTAACCGAACTTTTTAATAAAAAAAGGCCCCAAACCTTATTGAGGGATGCAAAGGGAAAAATTTAAAAGGGGAAAAAAAAAAAAAAAAAAAACCTAGAAAAAAACCACCTTTTTAACAAAAAAACCAGAAGCCAACAACAAAATTCCACAAAGGGGAAAGGTACAAATATAAAAACATAAAAATACCCCCAATGGCAGAACGAGCAAGAAAAAGTTATTTTAAAAAACTACGAAAAAACACATTGGCCTTTTTGATCACCACAATCCCCCAGCCTTTATTACAGAACAAAAGGTAATGGGGGAGGAACAAACCCCAATTTCCCCACCCATCTTCCCCGGTTCCTTTTTTTTCCTTCCCCCTTTTTCCATAAAAATCCAAAAAAAAGGGGTACCAGGCTGGGAAAATTCCCCTTTTGGGGCCGTCTCCTTGCCTGTGAAAAATGGAGGGGGGAAAAAGTCTTTTAAAAAGTTTAAAAAAAGACCCCCAAAAACAATTTTGGGTTTTAAACTCAGTGGTGCCCTGGGGCCCCCCTGGCTAGTTCTAGGGATTTTTGTGGTTTCATCCCCGGGGGGGGGGGGGGGGGGGGGCTGCAATAAAACATTTTTCTAAAGCTCCCAAATAAGGCCCTTAGACAGAAAAAACAAGGGTTTTGGACTTTAAAAGATCCCCCTTAGCCCCCCAAAGGGTCTTTTGTCCCAATTAAAACCCCCTCCAAAAACAATAGAAATTTCCCAAAAAAGAAGCTTGCCAGTGAATGAGTGGGAAAAAACTCAAAAAATTTAACTCCTGAGGGGGGGATTTAAAAACATTTTCCCAATCACCACAAATGCTTTTTACTTGGCTATGGGGAACTGCCCATTTAAAAGGGGAAAGTGAGGGGGGGGCCTTTTTTCCTGAAAACTGCATCCGATGCCCAGCAAAGGAAAAAAAGCGAAAAAGGCCCCCTTTGTCCCCCAGAAAAAGTTTAGGAAAAGGTTTAAACCTTTTTTTTTTGGAAAAAACAAAAGCCCCCACGGGGAGGGGGAAACTGAAGGGGGGGGGGGGGGGGCCCGGGTCACTAACCCGACCTCACCCGCCGGAAAAAGGCTGAACCGAAACCTAGCCTTTTCACTACCAAACCCCCCCAAAAATTTATTTCAAACATTTTCTTTCCAATTGTCCCAACTGGGGAAGAAAAAGAGAAGGGGGGGGGAAACCAAAAAGGGAAGGGCAGGGAAAACACCCAGGCGCTTAACCTGTTCTTGAAAGGGGCCTTTCTTGCCTTTCACCCCAAACTGGCCCCGGGAAAACAAAACCCCGACCCTTTTTGAAATTTTTTCCTTTTTTTCCCCCATTTCCTCCCAAGCCTTTAAGGTGGGTGCTGGGAAGTTGTCAGTTTGGAGGGGGGGGGGTGGGGGGGGGGTTTTAAAGAAAAGAGTGTGGGAAGGCCCCGGGGGTTTGGGGGGGCCGAAAAGTTTAAGTTTGGAGGTTTATTTCGCTGTTAAAGATGGGTGTGCCGACTAAAAAAGAGGAGCTTCTCAAAGGGCCCCGGGCCCCTTAAAAGACCCTCAAATCCCTTAGCTAATTTTGGTCCCCTGCTCCCTTTATTCCCCTTTCAAAACGTGGAAGGTCTCTGGGGAAAAGGGTGGGGTTTTTTGGGACTAAGAAAATTTTTGGGGGGGAAAAGAAAACCGGGGAAATCTGAAGTTTAGCGCTTGAGAAGAGTTTTTTATTGGAGTGGTGTAAAGAAAAAAAGATGTTGATTTTGGAGGTTGAAAATTGTTGGTTTGGAAAAAGGGGGGGAGGGGGGGTGTGAATTTTGTGTTGGGTGGGGTTTTATGGAAAGTGGGTGGGAAATTATGATTTAAAAAAAAGCCCTTTAAAGCTGTATTTAAAAAGGGGGTCCTATGTTGATCCTCAAGGGAGAGGAAAAGGGAAAAATGCCAAAAAAAAATTAACCCCACAAACCCGCCAGGGAAAATTTTTTTGTTTCCCATAGGTGGGGGGCAGGGGGTTTAAACCAGCCCCAGAACCTAACCCTTAACAGGAAAAAGATAAAGAGCCAAAGTTAGCTGGGTTTTTTTTCAATTTTGGCCCCTTACAAACCCAAAAATTTTCCCCCTTCTTCTTTTTCTTTTCCCCATAGTTTTGGGCCCCCAAACCTTAAGCTGGGTTAAAAAAGCTTTCAGCACAAATTGCCTGTGCCTGGAAGGGGGAGAGGGTTCTGAGGGGGAACACGCGGGGTTTCCCTTTATTTGGTGTTGGAGGGTTCACAAAAACTCCCAAAACCTTAATTAAAAACCCCCAGTCCCGACTTGGGTCCCCAAGTCCCTTTTTCCGTTGGACACAACTGCTGGGCCTTTTTTGGAATAAAGGGGAGGGTTTTGAGTTCAAAAAGGCCCTTTGGGCAGGGAACAGATCCAAGTTTGCGTAGGTTTCGAACTTTTTTTGATTTTACTGGTGAAAAAAGATGTGCAGGGTTTACCCATTGGTGGAAAGAAAAGAGGGGGGTGTTGAATGGGTTTTTTTCCGGGGCCTTTAAGGAAAGCCATTTTTTCCCCAGATACCCCTTTCCCAATTTTTACTAATTTTTTTTGTTAAATGCCCCACTGCCTTTAGTGGTACAGAAGGCCTCCAGGTGAGATGGGCTATGAAGATACAAGGTCTTCCCAACAGTCTATCAAGGTTCCTTTTTAATCTGTCCAATGATAGGGAAACTCAAGGAAAGAGGGTGTAACCAGGCTGGGCTAACTGTCCTTTGGGACCTGGGTGCTCCTGTGCCTGTGCAGACAAGACATGTTTGCAGAAAAAGTCTGGTTGAAAATATGTTGTGAAACAAAGACTCCCTCCTGAGAGCAATTTAGCTGAGTTGCAAACAAACAGCCTGGTGACCCTGGAGGAACACCTCCTGAGCTAGTTGAGCTCAGGTGGAGTTCTTGTGTGTGCTCTGACTGCCTCTCTGTCTGGCCCACAGTATGGCTGCTTGGTTGCTTCTGACAGGACTAAGAGCAGGTTTCTTCTAACTGCCTGCCCCACCTAGGAGGTCTCCTAGATCAGACAGGGACAAGGTGACTTTTGACAGAATCCCTTTAGGCTAATAACCCATCTGGATCATTTGTCCCCTAATTATATTCCCCTCTACCACAAACTGAGACTTTCTCCAAGGAGAAGCGGTGTGTCCAGTGTACATGCATGTGGGAAGAAACTCATTTACACCTGGCCATGAGGGAGGGGACTCTTCTACATCATTCTGCTAATCACCACAAATGTCTTGCATGTAACCTAGGTCTGGGATTAGAAGAACATAGCAGCATCTTACTGCCTGGTAGCTTGTGAGGGTGTAGGGCCTAGTTTTCACTGAATTCTGCATCACTGATGCCCAGCAGAAGGAAAGTGCTGGTAGAAGGCCCATTAGTGTCCCCAGAGAACAATTTTGTCTGAGGTTATAGGTTATACACTTGGTTTTTAAGGAAAACTTTTTATGCAAAAGCCTCCACTGAAGAACGCAGGTGTGGAAACTGAAGGCTCCTGGCAGAGCCCTCCTCACTAGTCTGATTCCCAGTCACAGCCAGTCCTGGGAAAAAGCTGAAACTTTTTTTTTTTTGGTATGAGCCTAGCCTTTAACAGCTGAGCCATCTCTCCAGCCCAAGTTGAAATTCTATGTTGCAACATTTCTTTCCCAGGTTGTCCTCTTAGCAGCTGGGGAAGAAGGGGAAGAGAAGAGTGGGTTGTGGGAACTGGAAGGCAGAGGGCAGGGACCTAGTACACCTAGGAACAGCTTAGAATCCTGATCTCTTGTAAAGGAGCCAAAAGTTTACTTGCTTTCTTTCACTTCCCAAATTCTGGCCCCTGTGAGAGGCTAAACCCATTGATTTTCCCCTCTTTGACTGGTTTCTCTTTTCTCTCCCAGATTTCTCCCTGATTTAGCCTCCAATAAGGTGGGCTGCCTGGAACGTTGTCAGCACTTTAAGGCAGTGGTTTGGTGGCCATGAGCTTTCAGTGTTCAATCTCCAGATAGAAAACTGTACCTGCTCTGTGCAAGGAAGAGTCCCTCAGGGAGCTTGGGAGGGGCCAGACAAGCAGCTTCCACAGATAGGCAGCCTAGTATCTAGTTCTCAGCTGTTGATAGCCATGGGTGTGCACAGACTAAATTGAAGACAGCTTCTCCAAGGGCCAGGGGCACCCTTAACTAGACCCTCAAGGTCACGTAGCTATGGTTATGTGCTCCACTGCTCCTCTGTTGACTTCCTGGGCTGGTATCAGACAACGTGAGATAGATCTCTGATAGAGGCTGCTGCTGTTTGTTGAGGTCTCAAAGAACCTTGCCTGGCTGGGCAACAGAAGAACCAGGAAATCTGCAAGTTTCAGCGCTCATGAGCTCCCAAGAGCTTATCTTTGATTGGAGCTGGTGTGGACAGAACAACAGATGTTGACTTTGGCCCCAGGTCTCTGAAACCATCTGATTGGTGAGCAAAATGGGGAAGAAGGGGCCGTGTGCAACTTTCCTGTGCTCATGGGCTGGGGTCTTCTATGGAAGTCAGGGCTGGAACTTATGAAGATAAAACCCACAGACCTTAAAGCTGTGATTGACAAGGGCCCTCCTATGTATGACTCCTCAGCAGGGTAGAGGTAACTGGCTACTCAGCAAAAAATTTGAACCCCATCAAAGCAGCCAGGCGAAATATTTGTTTCCCTAGGAAGGTGGTGGCAGGGGATATCACACCAGACTTTCCCCGAGACACCTGAACTTCGTTCTCTAACAGGAAGAAGATAAAGAGGACAACAGAAAGCTTAGCTAGGCTTGGTTTTTTCGGGAGAGTTTTGAGCCTATACACCTTCCTACAATACCTTCTCATCTTTCTGTCCTATAGCATTTCTGGGCCTCCAAGCCTTAGAGCATGGGGAATATACAGCTTGCAGCACTATTGCTGTCTGTGCCATGGTAAGGGGAGAGGGTTACATGATGCAGTAACACTGCTGGGATTTCAGCCTTTACTTTGGCTGTTGGAGGGTCATTCAAACCTGCCCAATAAATCCTTAGATTAAAGTACATACCCCAGGCTCCCCAGACTTGGGATCAAGTCTCTCTGCCAGTTGGAGCATGCATCTGCTGGACCTTCTGATTGAGAGAAGGTTCTTGAGTCAAGCCATAGGCCTAGGGCAGGAACAGACTCCAAAGGCTGCAGTAGGTTCAGTATCTTTGTTTTGACTTTCTACCTGAGTCCAAGAAATGATGTGCAGGTTCCATCCACATTGGACTGAAGCAATAAGACTTGGCTAGTGTTAGAATGCTTTATTCCTAGATTTCCTGTCAACAGGACCCCAGACCATTTCTTCTCCCCAGATGGACCCTTTCCAATTTTCTCTAATTTTATTTGTTAGTGGCTGCCTCCTTCAGGGAGAGTAAAACTGAGAACTTTCATGGCACATATCTGTAGCTTCAAGTTGAGGTTCAACTGTGGTAGATCAAAAGCAAGTACATCTTAGGTCATAATTAGGAGATATTAAGTTTATAATATAGATGTGAGGCAAAGTAGGCATGAGACAAGATGTGGAGTTAGAAAAGTGCAGAACAAGTTTAGGGAATTCATTTAGTTAATCTTTAATTAATTAATTAATTAATTAATTCATCTACTATATATCAGGTTTGTATTGTGTGATTGTAACTGAAACAGGTTTAAATGAAATAGGCTAGATCGAAGACAAATGTCCCAGACTTTAAAGGCTTCTTTTTAGGATGAAGTTTTTCTGCATGGCTTTCAAAGTGAGGGTGATAGTTGGGCCCAGGTGTGCACATACCAACTCACCTGTCAGGGAAGGTGGATAAAAGGAAAATCTTGGGATCTGAATGCCTAAATGTAGAGAAACAAGGAGCCAAAGTCTATGCCAAGGGTACAGATAAACCCTGAGGTAGCAAGTAGTCAAGATGGATGAGGAAGAGGAAAGAAATTTCAGCAGTAGAACAAGCAATATTTGGGAGTTTAGTGGGAGGTATCAAAGATAATGGGTAAGTTTCTGTATTTGGGACATGTGAGGAAAGATGAACTTTTCTCAGCTGAGACACCAGAGAGGTAAGACAGGAACTTGATCTCAGAAATACAGAATCATATCAGTATCAGGTTGGGATATACATTGTCCAGGGCCCATTGTCTGTGTCCAGGAGACATAGACAGCCTGTAAGTACCTGGGGACATGAGGATAAGAAGGTTTTCAGGAAAAATTCAGTTGCTGGGTGTCTAGCCTCCACTGCAGCATGGACTGTGCATAGCTGGGGGTAGGTGTGTCACTCCACCTTCATCTTTTATTGTAAAGATGTGAAGTATGTCCTGAGAAAGGCAGACCAGACACATATTTCCAACAGCAAAGAGTCCTACACTAGAAGTGTTAGCTGCTTGTTAAAGGAATAAGCTACAACTACATTCGCTCACTAGGACTCTTGACAAAGCCTGCATGCTGTGCTGAGGGTTTATTTATTGTAAACAGAGTCAGGCAGTGTTAGTTTTCATAGAGGGATTGTCTCAAGCCTGGCCTCAGAACAGCTAATGAAAATGAAGGTGGGCTTAACATCACAGGCTTTCTCCTGCCCAGTGGGCCCATATAATGAATACCTCACTTACCCTCCTCCTACCCTCAGCTCAACTGGCTGTTCTCACAGTTGAGCCCCAGCAACTGTTCCTCCTGGGTGGCAGCAACTTCAGCTCCACCCTCAAGAGCATGCTACCCTTTGTAAAATAGTCCTAGCTTTCCCCTTGCTGCTAATAAACAACTCCCTGGCATTATGCACTTTCTAACTGAATGTTAGAAAGCCCTGTAACTGAATGTGCTTTCAGAGACAGATTGTCTAGCTGTGAATCTGTGCAGTGGGTAGTATAACACCAGTCTAGTGAGATTGTCATTAGGATTAAATAAATTGATTTAAGTCAATGGCTTAGCACAAGGTGAATGCACAGTAAGTGTGACCTTGATCCTGAATTGTGAGATTCCAGCTGCCTGATGGGAGATCCACTGCTTCTACTTGGTCTGCCATATTGCTTTGTGGTTGCCAGCTTGCCTTGATGCTCCACTGCTTACTGTGTAAATGATATGGCACTTGGTACCATCCCTTGCTCACCACTCACGACTTTTCTACTACAGTGACTGGAGATGGGGGCTAATTTCTAGCTAAGACCTCTTTATGGAAGAGATCACAAACATTGTGGGAAATCTTTGGATAGACTCAGTTTGAACTTGAACTATAAGTCAGAGTGAGCTGAACTATGAGAGAATCTGGGATATTTTGTCACCTAATGAGTCTTTGAAATCTTCCAGAAGACACATCATGACTGCTTTCCCTTACACCATGATTCATGATCAGCATTTCCATTCTCTAAAGTCTTTCTTCTGAGAGTCCACAGAACCTCATCAAGTTCTAGTCTCTATGCCTTACTCCCTCTATCCTTCCCTATATTCATGCCACACTTTCTGAGTTCTCCCTTCTGTTTACCAATGTGCATAACTATTTTATTAGGAGGCAAACCAGCATTGGGTAAGGCTAATTGCCTCCAAGCAGTACATGAAAGGTACTTTCAATAAGGATAGTATGGTCTTGATATGGCCTTCACTATTGGACCTGGGAAACTTGGTAGAAAATTGGAGATATAGAGGAAGAGATTGGGCATCTTTTAACAGAGAAGGCTGCATGTCAAGCCATCCTGAATGCTGGCAGTTAAAAATCTTGAAGTCTTGGCTACTCACAAATGTCTGCTTATCAAAGAGCTGAGGGGTATGACCAAATTCACTGTGACTTGGGATGAGATGGATTATACCTTCCTACAGGCAACCAGAGAAGAATTGTTGATTGAAAGTTGGAAGGGAAGCCTGAAGTTTAGTAGAGATGCTTGTGTTGTACTGACTGGACACACATGATTTTTTTTATTATGCTTGTCATTCAGTGTTTAATATACCTTATTTCACAAATTTTATTTTAAAATGTCCCATTATCAATGAATTTTGACAATTTAATTTTACTTTGCCTAGGTGTAGTTTTCTTCATGATATGTGTGTGTGTGTGTGTGCACATGCTCACACATATACACATGTCATTGAGCTTCTATCTGTACATTTATAGCTTCATCAAGTTTGAAAAAACATTGAAATATTTTTCAAATTGTCTCTTTAACTTCTTACCCTCTGGAAACTTTATGATCACCTATAGCATGCCACTGAACTTGCCCCATAGCAATACTAATGCTGATTTGTTCTTTACTTGGATTCTTATAGCATTGGCATTGCATAACTTATTATAAAGCATCTAGAAACATTTTAAAGAATGTGGAAAGAGCAAGAGAGGTGGCTTAGCAGCTAAGAGCACTTGTTTCTCTTGTATAGGATCCTGCTTCAGTACCCAGAACCTACATGGTGCTTCACAGCCTTCTGTAATTCCAGTTTCCGTTGCAACACTCTCTTCTGACCTCTGTGGTCACCAGGCATGCATGGCATGGTTCCCATACATGCATGCAGGCAAAGCACCACATACATAAAATGAAGTAAAATAATTTGCCTTAAAAATGCTTAAAGAATATGGTAGAACCTGCATGGTTTATATTCAACTGCAGTGCTAGACCTTTCCTGCAAAGCATTATTATATTTCTGTCAGTAGGGCCCTAGATCCAATCACCCATGAGCACTGAAATACCACTGTGCTGCTTTTTTATTCCATAAATTTATTTTAAATCTCTAGGAGTCTGACAAGTACTTTTAAACATATATTCCATATTAAAACATGAATTTTTGAATATAGGTAATACAATTTCAATAACTTTTAATGTGTTGTCTGTTAATTCACCAATTCTTATTCCAATTAATAACTTGTTTACTTCTTGTTATGGGGAAATTATTGACATATGTTGTCATTTTAAAGTGGATACAATACATTATGAATTTTTTATCTTATTGAATGTTGGAATATATAGCATATATACATATATACATATGCACACACATATTGAAAATAGATCCTTACCTCATACAATACATCTCTCTCACAGTTTCCCCTCCAATTTCCTTTTCCCTTTTATCCACTACCACTCTGGTTCCTCTTCAGAAGAGAGCAGGACTCTAAAAGATAGCTAATTAGGACAAAACAAGATACAATAAGACAAAGCAACTCCCCCATATCAAGGCTGGATAAAACAAAAATAATCAATGAAATTATTCTTAATAATATTCTGCTGTAATCATTGATTGATGCTTCATCCAGTTGTCATCCAAGAGGCTTCCTCTGACAGTATATGGGAGCAGGTGCAGAAACCCATAATCAGATACTATGTGGTGGGAGTCTAAATTTGAGATCTCCATCAGGTCTCTCCCCTCAGACTTGGGGAAACTCCATTGAAGAGGAGAGAGGAAAGATTGTAGGAGTCAGAGGAACATGGAGAACATGGCCCTACAAATCAACTAGGCAGGGTTCATATCAGCTTACGGAGGCTGAAGCAGCAAGCACAGGACACGCATGAGTCTGCATCAGGTTCTCTGCC
>JAJTUV010003011.1:45000-247500 GCA_021653895.1 Mastomys natalensis
CCCAGCTTTTCTTCCATCTCTCATCTCATGGGGCTGAGAATGGCACAGAAGTATGGACTCTCTGTGAAGTTCACTGGGCTGCCTTGAGATATTCTTCTTCCCTGGGAACTCTCTTCTTGTGCTTTTCAAATCTTCTGTCTGTACCCATCTTTGTCTTCCTTTTAGTTGGCTACTTGGAATATTTGCATAGCTGTAACCATTTTGAACTCTGCCTCTATTCTCTATTCTTGTCCATTCATGATATGAGAATGGATTTGTACAAGAGTAACTCTCTTGTCAGGCATACTTTGACAGTGTCCAGGCAAAACCCCAGGGAGTGCTGATCTGTAAGAGCTTATTGGAACAGGCTTTCGGAGTCATGGTGAAGGCAACATTGGCAGATTACTGACAGATGCTTGATACATTGAAGGTGGAAGCATTAACTCTTGAGAAATACTGCTTGGCTGTCATTAAGGAAGCAAATAATTATGGTGAAATCCAGGTTTCTGACTTGACTGACTTGCCAGAAAGAAAGCCCTGTTAGGAGACTGGCAAACTGAAAAAGTGGCTAATTTATAGGCATATGTGGCAAATGTGGTTTTGGTTATATGTGCTTTGAGGGTCAGACATCCCTCAGAGGAACTGGTTGGTAGGCAACTAAAGATATGGGTATGGAAGCTGATTAGAGACCTGTTGGTAACAAATGCCTTGGGAGTAGATGATGTTATTTGCAGAGTGTGACATTGAGAACAACCACCTGGCTGTGTGAGCTCAGGCAATGTTTAGCTGCCTGTTCTGGTTCCCCTAAACAGACAGTTCTGATGAAAGGACATGTGTAGTTAGGTGATGTCACAAGGGAGTCAGAAAAATAGGAGGGCCTGTTTCTGGTAGAGAAGGTGCAGAGAGTCACAGGCAAGGAATATTTTTTAATGTCAAAAGTATATATAGAGAAAATATGTGTTATAGTGTCCTCTGATCTGCAAGCTTGCACTTCAACACAACCAGCCCTGAAATTGATCAGTGTGAGTGGCCCTGAATTTACTTCCATTGCTTGGAACATTTTTGTCTCCATGGTCTGCTGCCTCCAGGGTCCAAGCAAGTACTTGTGGATGCTGGTTTCTTTCCCTCAGGTATCCTCATTAACATCCTGATGCCATAGTCCCACAGAGAGCACCAGGAAAGCATCTCTGAGGCTGCTTGCCGTGACTGCCGTCACCATGGTGACAGCTTCAGGTGAAGTGAAAGAAGTGAAGCTTCTGGAAGAAGTGAAAGAGGCTGGAAAGAGGTCAGAGTTGAGGGCAAGTGCTGGGTTCAGGCATGACCTAGAGGGCATCCTGTGGGGATGGATGTCCTTACAAGTTCTCCTGTATAACAAGAGGAAGATATTCAGAGAAAAAAAGGGAGGTTGTTTTATCAAGCCAGACCAGAACAAAGGCTGCTCTATACATCCTGATTTCATTCTTGTTATTGGTTATTTTATTTATTTACATTTCAAATGTTATCCCCCTTCCCAGTTTCCCCTCCATAAACCCTGTATTCCTTTTCATCCTCCTGCTTCTATGAGGTTGCTCCCTTACCCACCTACCCTCCTGCCTTAACCGCTCTAACCATTCACCTATGCTGGGGCATCAAGCCTTCACAAGACCAAGGGACTCTCCCTCCCAGTGATTCCCTGATAAGGCCATCCTCTGCTACATTTGCAGCTGGAGCCATGGGTCCCTCCATGTGTACACTTTGGTTGGTTGTTTAGTTCCTGGAAGCTCTGAGGTGGTCTTGTTGGTTGATATTGTTGTTCTTACTATGAGGCTGCAAACCACTTCAGCTCCTTCAGTCCTTCCCCTAACTTTCCATTGGGGTCCCTGTGCTCAGTCTGATGGTTGGCTACCAGCATCTGCCTCTGTATTTGTCAGTCTTTGGCAGAGCCTCTCAGGAGACAGCCATATTAGGCTCCTGTAAGCAAGTGCTTCTTGGCATCAGCAATAGTGTCAGGGTTTGGTGTCTGCATATGGGATGGATCCCCAGGTGAGGCAGTCTCTGAATGGTCTTTCCTTCAGTCTCTGCTCCACTCTTTGTCCCTGCATTTCCTTTATGCAGGAGCAATTCTGGGCAACAGGGATGACATTAGCTGAAACACCCAACAAAGGGAAGAGAGAACCTGTAGAGACCATATCCAGAGGTTAGGCAAGGCCCATGGTTGAGGGATGGGAACACACACCCACATCCTGATTTCTAAGTGGAGCTTTGGCAGTGTGATGACAATGTTGGAATTCTATATGTAGGCTGTTAAGGATATTCCACCTTCCCTGGTATTTCTTTCATGTCCAAGTATGAGGGTCAACCTTCCCCTGCCCACTCCCAGATTTCATCTTGAGAGTCTTGACTTACTCAACTCTCAAGTCTGAGAATTTACAGCAGTGATATGGAGTCAGAGGTAGTGTGTCCAGCAGTCGAAGCTAAGAGAAATCTTAGAGCATGTTGACCATATCTGTCCACATCTAGTGGGATACATAGATCAATATTAGAACAGAAAATCTACTCTGAGGCCCTCTGACCCCATTCTTTCTGACTGTGGTGAGAGACATTGTAATACACAACCTTCTTTTTAACTTGTGGCTGGCTCTTTCCTCAGCTTCTTTTTCTCAGTCTATTTTGTGGGCATGCCTTCAATTCTGTGGATATGTCAACTCTCCAATGTTTGAACAAACCTTATAACCCTCCCCCCCCCCCCCCGATAATGAGTGCTATACCAATATGAAGCCATGGAACTCAGCATTGCTTCAGGCTGTAAGGACCAAGGAAATGATTATACTTGCTCACTCTGGTATGGTATTTAACATCTAAACCATGCTAAATTATATAATGTAGTTTTCTTTACTATACCTTAGTGAATTTTTTGACACATGAACTACTAAGGTCAGTGGGTCTGGTTCTATTCTATTCTCACTCTGTCCATCTCTAGCTCCCCTGCTCTCTATGGGAACTATAGTCCACTGGTTATTGCTTTGTCAGGTGAGAGCCCTGGATGTACATGGAGGATGACCGAAAAAATCCAATGGTGTAAAGAGCTCTCCAGCTAATAACCATAACCATCATCCTCCTCCTTCAATCAAGGCCAATGGCAAAGATGACCACAGGGCAGGTAGCAGGTGAGTCCATGGAAGTTGGATGAGGTTTGTTTTATTTCTTTTCTTCCTTCCTTCTTTCCTTCCTTCCTTCCTTCCTTCCTTCCTTCCTTCCTTCTTTCCTTCCTTCCTTCATCCCTTCTTCCCACTTCCTACTTCACTCTCTTTCTCTCTTTCTTTTGCCAGACTTAAGATGGAACCTCAGGGTTTTGTATATAATAGGAAATCACTCTACTCCTGAGCTGCATTCTCAGCTCATATTGGGTGATTCTATCAATCACCCACAGTCCATACTACATCCTTGAAGCTCTGACTTAACAGTGACAAAGCAAGCTGCATTGGCTGTAGGATATCTTCAAAAGGGACTATGAGATGTTTAGGCATGTCCTAAGAAAAATGACAACTCATACTAAGAGAACTCATGTCAACTCTATGCCTTTTTCTGCAGACCACAGTCTGTGGCAGCTGATGATGACACTTCCTCGGAACTGCAAAGGCTGGCAGAGATGGATACCCCACGGAGGGGGAGAGATGGCTTTCGAAGGTAAGTCATACACTTAAACTGACCTGCTACCTCTTCTGTTCTTGGGACCTGTCAAATGGATACTAGGCCCTTCTCTTAGCTGCACTAGACTTTTAAATAAGACTCTTGAGCAGTGGTTCTCAATTTTTGGGTCAAAACCCCTTGGGGCATGTTGAAAGACCCTTTCACAGGGGTTATATATCAGATAGCCTGCATATCAGATATTTACATTACAATTCATAATGGTAGCAAAATCACAGTTATGAAGTAGCAATGAAAATAATTGGGGGTCACTACAACATGAGGAACTGTATTAAAAGGTCTCAGCATTAGAAAGGCTCAAAATCACTGATCTAGATGCTCTTCCGAGGCAAGCTGAGAATAGGAAGGAGAGGTTTCCCTTCATATTTGGCTGCCTCAGCACTGGGAAGAGGGGATTCTTACAGCAGAAGGACATATATGTAGGGTCTCAAAGTAATAGGCCTTGTAGGGAAATCAGGAAGCCTGGGACAGGCTTTGTACCGGCCTGTTCTGATTCTTTACAATCTCTATCCTGCCTTGAAGATCTCCTGTTTGTGCTTTACAGTGAACTGAAAAGTCACATCACACAGGAAATCTTTGGAAGGCCATCCTCCCCCACAGGATGTACTTGAGATCATGTTTCAGTCCTAATACTTGCCCACAATGCTGGCTTTTTTCCAGATCTTAGCATACAGGAAATCATGGCCTGGCCTATTTCCCTCTTCTCTTCCTCAACAGGCAGTGAGCATCCTTAGATAGGTCTTGTTTAAACAGCACAAGTTGGTTTGTTGTTGTTTGTTTGTTTGTTTTGGCACTGACTCCTTTCTTCCCTCTAGGATTGTCCGCTTGGTGGGGGTCATCAGAGACTGGGCCAACAAGAATTTCCGTGAGGAAGAACCAAGGCCTGACTCCTTCTTAGAGCGTTTTCGTGGTCCTGAGCTCCAAACTGTGACAACACATCAGGGAGATGGCAAAGGCGACAAGGACGGCGAGGGAAAGGGCACCAAGTACACCTAGCTAGCCTTAGGCGAGGAGGGGAGGCTTCAAAGATTCCTGCACCTGCCATGTCAGATTCTAACCATTATCAGGGGCAGTACAGGGCTGTGCCAAGCTCTGTGATAGTAGATAAAGAACTGGGGAAAGATGACTTCCTATGTTTCTTTTTACTCTGAACATTTCCATTGTCCTCACCCAAGGCCTCCACAACAGCAGTGATGGCCTTACTGTGGGAAACTGGAATATATTTTCTCACCATAGTGATTCCCTTGTCAGACATTCTTTTGCTGCCCATGCAGTGAATTTTGGCCATGCCTGTTCCAGCTCCACTATGGTCACAAAAGCAGATTTTTGAACAGACTTATGTGGGAGCCAGGGCCATGAGACTCAGTGATTGAGAAGAAGAGGCAGTGAGGGATGGGGAAGTAAAAAGTAGAATTGGAAGGTCTGATGTTAGAAAAATACGTAAATAATAGTGGATGTCTGGCCAACATTCACTATCTCTGGTTAGTGGAGGGAAAATGTTCTTGCCAAGTTAAGATGAAGCATCTGGGAAAGTGAGTTGGAGGCTGAAAGCCAGAGAACAGAAAGGGAAAATGAGGAGGAAGCACATACAGACGACTAGTCTGGAGTTTCTCTCTTTTTTCCAAAGGGACTCTGCCAATAGGCTTAAAGCTCTTTTACCATCCTGAGGTATATACTCCTCAGACCCCTGAAAGTCTGTCTGTGCTGAAAGTTCTGTCCATGATATGTTTTCTAGGCAAGGCCCTTTCAGAGGCCAGGGGAGAAAATGAACCTTCCAAAGGTCAGAATGGATCAGAGGCCTGGTATTTGGCTGTGGGTCTCTTAAAAAGGAAAACTTAAGACTACATACTCCTCAGCCTACCCGTATTCTTAATTCACTGATGTTTTGGAGAATTTTGGCTTCTGAAACCTTGAGTTCTAGCATCCTAGTGATCTCTGTTTGTCTCTTCAGAAAGAAATTTGAACTGTTTGTTTTGGACCCAGCTGGAGACTGGTATTACCGTTGGTTGTTTGTCATTGCCATGCCTGTTCTTTACAACTGGTGCCTGTTGGTGGCCAGGTGAGCATGGAGGGGCCTGGGTGGGAGTGATCATAGAAGCATAGTCCACAGGAAGTGGGATTAACATCACAGCAAATCTCAACTCTAGACAGACAGTACGCAATAACCCAGTGCTCTTTCTAAATTTTCTGATTCTTGCTGAATTCTCTTTTACCTATTCCATTACCCAAGAACTACCCATTAGTCACTATACCATCAAGTCTTCATGCTACTCCTTTACCTGGTCCTTTAGTGTAATCTTCAGCTACTTTTTCATGTATGTCAGTGCAGTCCTTGGTAAAGCCATCCTCCTCCACTCTCTCTGGAAAAGCTACAGTAGTCTTATTTCTGTGCCTTTCAGATACACTTGACTCTTAACAGTACATCTTCCACACTTGCAACTGATATTCTATGTAGAAAGCAGGATCTTATACTACACTTTCTTCTAAAACCATTTAATGGCTCCCCATTATTCACATGATGGAGCCCTAAGGTCAATCTTCAAGGCTGACTGATCTTGGACTGAACAGCAGTTCAAATAGCATTGTACCCTATGGCAGTCCTTCACTCAGCAAGGGTTGCCTGCATACTTACTGGGTTTTCTGCTGGGTGTATGGTGAAAAACAGGACAGGCATAAGCACGGCTTTTTTCAGTGTTCTCAGCTAGACTGAATGTAAACATGCAACAAAAGAAATGAGCAACATAGAACTAGGGACTCTAGGTAGCAAGTTAGCAGAGAATTAACCATCACAAATGGATCTGTCAGAGACCTTAACTGAGAGCTTTGTGAGAGGTAGTAATCTTTTCAAATATGTGAAGTTGGCAGAAAGAGCATTCTGGGTAAAAGGAATAACAGGAGAGAGGCCCCTATCTCTTGATGTCCCAGTATGACTGAAGGTTGTGGTCCAGTTTATTCTGCACATTGTGTGGGAATTTGGTTCTAAATGTGACCATTCTACCCTTGGACTAGTTCTACCCATTCATTGACCTATTTTGTCAATTCTTCATACAAGGCTCCTATAGCCACTAAACCTTTTCTAGTCTCACCACCTCTAGCTTAAACCCTACTCCTGTCTATAGTCTCATCCTGCCAGGGTTCAATGATGTGTTCAATAGGAATCTATTGAAGGAATGAATAAAGAAGCTAGTCAGCTGTTCTTCTAATGAATGATTTCTTTGTTCAACTTATACCACTGATGACTTTCATTCTGGGGCCCTGAACCAGGCATGTGGCATATAGTCATCACTAAGATGTGTTCTGTTTCTGGATCTTAGTCAAAAACATAAGGATGACGATCAGTGGTTATTGGTGATATATATGCAATGATGTTTATTTAGTAATAAGAGTTAAGGTAGAAGTCACTAGTCATTGTCACTAAGCTGTGACTCACCCATGTCCCTGGTGGCCTCATAAAGCTCTCCCTGCAGAGATGGTATACAGCTTAGGACCACTATGGGGCCTTACCAGGGTCCGTGAATGAAGCCAGTCCTGTCCTCCTACAGAGCCTGCTTCAGTGATCTACAGAGAAACTATTTTGTGGTGTGGTTGGTGCTGGACTACTTCTCAGACACTGTCTATATTGCAGACCTTGTCATTCGACTGCGCACAGGTGAGTGAGTACCTACGATGCACAGGCAGCAGCTGGACTCCTAAGTTCAAAGAACTGAACCCAAGAAGGTAGACCTCTGCTAGGATCCTCTTTAAATCTTATAGCCTTACATACTTATGGAGGTTAAATCTGGAAGGGGTTTCTTAGGGTTCTTCTGATTTGCCTTGATATGTGGTCTGTGGAAAGGAAGGCTAAGTGAACAGTTTGTTTCTTGTTAAAAATTATCTTATAGGGAGACATAGGACTGAGGATAAAAGTGACATGTTGGCTTATATTTCTATCAGGCTTCCTAGAACAGGGGCTCCTGGTCAAAGACCCCAAGAAATTGCGAGACAACTATATCCACACTTTGCAATTCAAATTGGATGTGGCTTCTATCATCCCCACTGACCTCATTTATTTTGCTGTGGGTATTCACAGCCCGGAGGTGCGCTTCAATCGTCTGTTACACTTTGCCCGTATGTTTGAGTTTTTTGACCGCACTGAGACACGCACCAGCTACCCCAACATCTTCCGAATCAGCAACTTGGTCCTCTACATCTTGGTCATCATCCACTGGAATGCTTGTATTTACTATGCTATCTCTAAGTCCATTGGCTTTGGGGTTGACACCTGGGTTTACCCCAACATTACTGACCCTGAATATGGTTATCTGGCTAGGGAGTACATTTACTGCCTTTACTGGTCCACACTGACTCTCACCACCATTGGAGAGACACCACCCCCTGTAAAGGATGAGGAGTACCTATTTGTCATCTTTGACTTCCTGATTGGTGTCCTCATCTTTGCTACTATTGTGGGAAATGTGGGCTCCATGATCTCCAACATGAATGCCACACGAGCAGAGTTCCAGGCCAAGATTGATGCTGTCAAACACTACATGCAGTTCCGAAAGGTCAGCAAAGACATGGAAGCCAAGGTCATCAAATGGTTTGACTACTTGTGGACCAATAAGAAGACAGTAGATGAACGAGAAGTTCTCAAGAACCTGCCAGCAAAGCTCAGGGCTGAGATAGCCATTAATGTTCACTTGTCCACTCTGAAGAAAGTACGCATATTCCAGGATTGTGAAGCTGGCCTGTTGGTGGAACTGGTACTGAAGCTTCGTCCTCAGGTCTTTAGTCCTGGAGATTATATTTGCCGTAAGGGGGACATTGGTAAGGAAATGTATATCATCAAGGAGGGCAAGTTGGCAGTGGTAGCTGATGATGGTGTGACTCAGTATGCTTTGCTCTCAGCTGGAAGCTGCTTTGGTGAGATTAGTATCCTTAACATTAAGGGTAGCAAAATGGGCAATCGGCGTACCGCCAATATCCGTAGCCTGGGCTACTCAGATCTCTTCTGCTTGTCCAAGGATGATCTTATGGAAGCTGTGACTGAATATCCTGATGCCAAAAAGGTCCTGGAAGAACGGGGTAGGGAGATCCTGATGAAGGAAGGTCTATTGGATGAGAATGAAGTAGCAGCTAGTATGGAGGTAGATGTTCAGGAGAAGCTGGAGCAGCTGGAGACAAACATGGAGACCTTGTACACTCGCTTTGCTCGCCTGCTGGCTGAGTACACTGGGGCCCAGCAGAAGCTCAAGCAGCGCATCACAGTGCTGGAGACGAAGATGAAACAGAACCATGAGGATGATTACCTATCAGATGGGATAAACACTCCTGAGCCAGCTGCTGCTGAATAGCCATAGGTGCCTATCTAACCTTGCTTTGATCTCAGGAGTTAGAAGTGCTGTATAGAACTTCACATTTGCACATATTATGCTCATGCCCCTCTGAACTCTCCCCAAAGCCTTGCTGAGGCTTAAGGTTTTGGCTACACCTTGGAATCCCCTTCTAAGTTCAGATAACAGCCAAGCTTATGGACAATGGAGATCATGAGGATTGAATTTCCAAGAGCTTGACCTCCTAAGCCTGAAAAGAAATCAGAGAATAGCTAAATCGTCCTTCCTGGGGCCTTTCTGGGACTAGATAACTAGACAGTGTTCTCTGAAGAACACGGTGCACCACAATGCCTGACGCTTTTTAGCTTCTTATATCTAGTCACTCCCTACTGCATTCTGCAAATACCTTTTTAACTCTCCTCAAATACCTTTTTAATGTGTTCTCTGAACAGCTTGTTCCCATGCACATGTACGCATTTAAGAATTGGTTGCAGACACTGGGCCCCCTACCCTGTCTCCCAAGGCATGCAAGGGCCAATAGGGGAGTGGTAGGGTGGGTTTGAGTGTGTGTGCTCAGGGTCATATTTCCTTGTCAGACAATGTCACTTTGAGAAGGAGGTGGCTGGCAGCTTTGGCTGTCACACCTTTATGCACACAGTTTCTGAAGAGTTTGTGAAGACTAATGCTGGGTGAGATACTGTGAATTAGAGGCACTTAAAAGTTAATAAATCCCTTTCAGCTACTTGTGGTTATTGCTCAACTCTCTTTCTTCACATTTCCCTTCCCCTCAACCAAGAGTTTCCTGCTGGCATGTATTTAGACATCTTCCTCTGCTCACCTGACCCTTAATGCTTTTTTAGGACTCATGCCTGAAACAAGATCTTTGTAGAAAATTCTTTCACCTACACCCATGTCCACACTTCTCAGAGTACCCTCTTTCCTGGTTCTTATACTGTGTGTCCAGTTTTGACAGACTTTGTTGTCCTTCCAAACTGTGGGCTTTATGGAGCTAAGGTCAAGGCAGTCTCCCTCACTGTTTTAGCTTCAGCGTTGGTGACGTGTCTTCCATAGAGGAGACATTCAATGTTTATTTATCTGGAGAGTAAAGGAATGCTCAAGTGAACGAATGTGGGAAAGAAAGAATACAAGTGATCAAAAACCATATGCTTCTACCTGAAAGTAGCCACATCCTCAGAGAAATACTGACCCCAGTTTCCTGTTCAGGCATGCTATTACCTCACTCACTCACTTAGTCATCTGCTTCCCATAGGAAAAGCATATGTGAAATTTATCATCTGAAACGTTGTATAAAATCAATCATCAACCCTTTCTCATATTGAGAAACAGAGTATCCACTAAATAACTCCTTATTCCACCCACCTAGTTCATGAGAAAGGGCATTCGATTTTCTAAAAATGTGGCTGCCATAGAAATATCATATAAATAAGATCCTGTAGCACTTGTTCTGTGTCAGTTTACTTCACGGTATCATTAAAATGCATCTATGTTGCATCACATGCCATATTTCCTTTTCTTTTCAAAGGTCAAATAATATTCCAGTGTATGGATATGACACATTTTACTCATTCAGCCAGCAACTAATGAATATTCAATTTCTGCCTATAAACACAGATATGCAAATATCCTGGGATCCTGTTTTTAGTTCTTTAGGAGACACACATTTCTTGAAGTGGAATTGTTGGGTCCTATGGTTTCTTTTATTTTTAGGAACTGCCACACTGTTTTGTTCAATTTTAATTTTTTTCCATATCCTTGCCAACATTTACTTTCAGGTTTTGGATATGAGCTCTCCTCCTGGGTGTGAGACAGTTCTTTATTTTGGTTTTGACTTGCCTTTCTCTTATGAGTTATGACTCTGCATTTTCACATTTGTTGTATGTCTTCTTTGGAAAAATATTTTTTCAAATTCTTTGGCTACCACTTTCAAGTCATCAGATTGTAAGTGCTATTTATGTATTATAGATATCTTTACCACATTTGCAAATATATTTCCTGTCCCTCAAGTTGCCTTTTTACTCCCTTGACTGTGTGTTTCAATGCATGATTTTTAAATTCTTTTAACTGTGCTTCTTTTAGATTCAATGTAGTTTCTTTTCTCATTCCTTGGCTTACAGTAAAAAGCCTTAGCTAGAGGAAGTCTCATGGGAGGAATCTGTAACATCAAACAGACTCAGGTCTTGGGCCTAAGGTGGTAACAGGAGGGAGTTAGTACTGGTGATGGGTCACTGCTTTGTATGTACTTGGCTTCTCTATTGTTCTATTATGCTGGAAAAAAGACTGTAAGCCCTTCAGCTTAAGAGAGGTCCGGCCAACAGGAAGAGAAGCCCCTAGATCTGTAGCCCTGGACAGCTGCTTGCTGTGATGCTTGTTGCTAAGGCTGCACTGAATTAATTTTTTTTACAAGCACTGGAACCTGCACAAGACTTTATTCTTTCAAGCTTAGAAGAACACTGGTGCCAGAAACAGGTGAATGGTTGTATTGAAAATGCTTACCTTCCTATCAGCAAGAAAGTGGTAGTTTCTCTATGGAGTCTGGCTTACCTTCAACCAAGCCTCACAGCTGCTTGCTTTCACAAAGCAGGGTATCCTTCTGGCTCTCTAGGTTTAAAACACAGACTTTAAGGCTCAGCTTCCCTTTCCCCAGACATCCTTATATTTCATCTTCCACAACATTGTTTGCTGTGCATTAGATATCTGTTTTCTTAATCCTGAGTGAGGTGCGTGTGCGTGTGTGTGTGTGCGTGCGTGTGTGTGTGTGTGTGTGTGTGTGTGTGTGTGTGTGTGTGTGTCTTGTGTCTGTGTGTCTGTTTGGGACATGGCACAGACATCCGGTGAGCCTTTGGACGTCAGCCTAGTCAGACAGTGTCTATTTCTGACCAAGCTCCATCCACCCCCTTTCCTCTGTTCTCTCAGCAAGATCGTGACTCTCTGCTGCTTGTTGCTGGCCGCCACCCCTGCCTCTCTCTGTAACTGGGTGTAGTGTAAGTGCTGAAATATATTTTCCATTGTGTGCTATGTTTATTCAGTACAACCTGATGTTCTCTGCTCTTAGTTTACAAATGTTTAAATTGGAATGATTTTATTTTCTTCTTAAAATATCCACAGAACATAATTTGCCACATTTGTGCATGACCATCAATTTTCTTTTGTGTTGGTGACCTATAGAAAACAAAAGCCTCCACTGCCTCCCACTTCTCCCTTTTCTGTTTGACCCTTGTTGGTCACGGCTTCTCTTACAGACTGCCACTCCCATCCAGGCTCAGGCTGAGCTCCAGCCTCAGCAGCATTAATCTGTTTCATAGCCTGAAGCTGAAAGATAGAACACTTGTCCCTTCCTTTCTTGTAGGGAGGTCAATATAGAGGGATCTCCCACTGTTTAGTCTAGGAACAAGGAAGTCCTCAGGGCACATAAAAGAAACCCAACCACCAGAGGGCGCACTGACATCAAGAAAATGGGGTGGTTAGTCTGTGTTACAGCCCCTTTACAGCACACACACACACACACACACACACACACACACACACACCACAGAGATCCACCCCACACACCAACTACTCCCTGCTTTAGCAGTTAGGTGGCACCTTTAAGACCTCACATGGCTGTTTCCAGGACTTCTACTCCTCTTGTCCTGGTCTAGGCTACCACCAGGTCTCTGCTGGATAGCTTCAGTTATATCTAAGGTGTGTGTGCGTATGTATGTATGTGTGTGTATTGTGGTGTGTGTGGTATGTGTGTGTAGTGTGTGTATTGTGGTGTGTGTGTGTGTTGTTTACTTATTCTCTGGAGGGGTCTGCTGATGAGAGAGTTCTTCAACAAGAGCAAGGAGCTGGGATAAGCAGGGTTGGGATGCCATCTGGTCCCAGCAGGAGGACTGGCGTGCCATGCTGTCCATGGGTTCACTTGTAGGTCACTTTTCCTCTGAAAGAGACTGAGCTACCAGATATTAAGTGATTTTGCTTCTCTCTGAGTTGCCCCTGGAATGACAATCTATCCCTATTTTCAGCACTTTCATGGTATCTCAGGGTGGAGAGTGTTCTAAGAGAGTCCAAGAATGCTACTAATTTGTTCTGGACAGCCTTACTCATTTCTGAGAACCTTATACTGGTCTTGAAAGATACAGTTTGGCAATCCAGATAGAGTGTTAGCTAAGCCAACTGAGCTAAGATGCTGGATCAAAAGGACAAGAGTCTCTGTTTGTGGTTGGGAATGGGTGGAACCTGTGGCTGCTGGTGGGAGGGGTAGAGCATGAATTGAATTTTTCTTGGGCTTCACAAATCCAAGAATTATCTTGACTTCCCTGGTTGACTTGAAGAAATTGATTCGTCTTTTGGACTCAGAGTTTCTCAGGGGCCTTTGTAGCCCTTCTGGAGTCAGGAAGAGAATCTATTTGTCTTCTCTCATATCCTCGTATCACATTGCTGAAGTGATAACTTCCAGCAAGGCCTTTGGAGTTGCCAGTTTCTGTGGATCAATGTTTTTAATTAGATAGGCTTTCTTGTTTCTCCTTTATTGGATTGAGTAAGCAAATTAAATTGAGCAATTTGTTGTTAGGTCATTTAAGTGCCAACTTGATTTCATAACCTGGTCTTGTGCCACATACAAGTCTTTTCAACTTCTCCTGGAATGATGGAACAGACAGCAGCTAGAGGAATAGGTATCCTGGGGATGTTGGGGGTCAAGTCCATAGGACTTAACCCAGCCCTCATTTGTGGTCTAAGAATATCATTAAAGTGGGTGGTTCCAGGGATTTAGGGCCAGGGTTGGATGAAAATAGTAGTGAGATACTACTAATCAGAAGTTCGATTGCCTTATGTCATGGCCTCTGTTTCCCTGTTTAGTGTATAATCCTCTTGAAACTCTGGCATTTAGCAGCACTCAGGCTCTGGATTAGTGAGAAATGGTCAAGTATCACTAAAATGCTACTGGTTTGTTTGATACTGAAATACAGATCTTGGGAGGTCAAGCTAGGTGGGGTGAGCATGTTGCTTGAGTAGAGCCAAAAGCCATTTTGGTCCTCCAACTAGCTAACTACCACACAGTTTACCCTCGGCTCTAAGCTCTAGAAAGCTGTCCTCTGTGCTGTTCTGTTTCTGGCCTCAGAGTATACTGGGGGAGCTCTAGCGCCACAAGTAGAGCATGCCACAGGCGATTCCAAGCCCTTGCCAGCTCTCCACATCCTGGCAACCCTTCTGCATGACCTGGATTTCACTGAGGGGGCTTCACTAAGACCCTTAATTATGGAAGCATTTGGGAAGAACAGATGCAAGCACAGAGTGTAGCAGGAAGAAGTTTCCCAAATGTTAGCTTTGAATCTTCCTATCATAGTGTCTCCAATGGTAGAGTTTTGCTATCTGTACCTCCCCCCCCATCCTCTCACTGCAGGGATCTCTGGCCACATATGCTAACAGCACAAGGCCATGCTGTAACACTCTTTGTGACAAGTCTTTTCATTTCTTGTCCTAGAACACAGAGGATTTGTTTAGCTGTGGACATTTCACCTCTTTGATCTATTCTTGGAAGGAGTATGGTTGCTGTGTGCTTTGGGAGAGGGTAGGGTTGGTGGCTGCTGTTGGAGAGTAGAATTGGAGACTCTAGGCTATATTCCAGGCTCCTGGGATGCCAGAGTGAGCTGGCAGGTCTGCAGACAGGCTGCCAGGACCTGTTGAATTCAGAGAGGCAATGACAAGATGTGACATACATACCAGGACAATGGCTGGAGGGCTCCTGTAAGGGCTGGGGACAGGCATTAGGACCATAGGGCTTGGTAAATAACATTAACAAGGAAAGCATCTGGGCAGGCAAATTGATAATGCAGACAGAGATCTGTGACTGCACTAGCTGTCTGCCTCTGAGTCACTGCTGCAGATCGATTTTAGCTCTGAGCACTAGGATATGGAATGTGCTTCAAAATTGCTGCTGGGTTGTAGCCCTTCCTTGAAGAGAGGAACAAGCTATGGGCACAGCACCAGTGACCCAGGAGTATTGCTTCTTCACTATAGGCTTCAGTTAGGGCTCATGTCTTTTCACCTTTACCCTCTTGAGTAAACTTGGTTTCCATTTTCCGGAGATTCCTCTGAGTTCTACTTGACCAAGCTGCCTATTGCTGTCTGTATCTGTTCAGTGCTTGGTTAAATTTAGATACCAGCAAATACTTGTTGAACAAATGAGGAGCCAAGCATGTTTCATGTGTCTTTGTATATGTGTACCTGTTCATGTGTGTGTGTGTGTGTGTGTGTGTGTGTGTGTGTGTGTGTGTGTGTGTGTTGGTGGAGGGCATGTTACACATGTGGAGGAAATCTTTTGGAATTTGATTCTCTCATTCCATCACATGGTTCTAGGAATTGACCTCAGGTCCTTCGGTAAGAAGCAGGTGCTTTGTACCTCTGAATCATCTTGCTGAACTCTTGATTTCTCGGTGTGTAGATTTGTCTATTTCCTATTCCATTTATAAAATAAAAATATAGTCTTTATGAAACAAATTGTATTCACAACAGGAAATCATTTAGGCAATAAATGGGATCTTGATGACATGAGCCAGTGGGTAGGTGGAGATGACAGAATATGAGAAAGAAGAAATAGGCCTCCCAGGAACACAGTTCATGTTGTAGGTTCAATATTGCCCCTTCTTTTCTGATTACAGGTTTTATTAGGCAAAGGCAATGTGGGCAAGGCAGTGAGGGTACAAATGGCTGAGGGCTGATAGTTCATGCTGTATTTGTTGGCTTCATTTCTGCCTGCAGTACATCCTTGTGAAATGGACAACCTTAGATGTGTGCTCCCCAAACTGTTTTGAGTCCCCAGATAGTGTCAGCAGACCCTCATTTTGAGCTTGAGACCTGGATTTCTGATGAGGTGTTAACCCAGTAGTAGCCACATGGACTAATTGTCAACTGCAGGCATTTGAGACTTTTGATTTGAAGCTGGTTTGAACTTGATTTTTGTGTGTTCTCAAATATCATCATGTGTTAGATCATTTTTGAATGCTGTGAAAGTCATATCCAGTGTTAATATGTTTGCTTGTAATTTAAAAATACCTTTATTTTTAAATATCATACCAAATATCAGGTTTTATTCTGGTGTTTTTATACATATTTTGTTTTTGTTAAACTTCAACTTCCAACTTATCTCACACCACCTCTTTTCCCATTTTCTTTCTTTTTTAAAAAATTTACTTTTATTAGATATTTTCTTTATTTTCATTTCAAATGTTATACCCTTTCCTGGTCCCCTCCCCAAACCGTCTATCCCATCCCCCCTCTCCTGCTTCTATGAGGGTGTTCCCCCACCCACCTACCCACTCCTGCCTCCCCTCTCTTGAATTTCCCTACACTGGAGCATCCAGCCTTCACAGGACCAAGGGCGTCTCCTCCCATTGATGCCTGACAAGGCCATCCTCTGCTACATATGTGACTGGAGCCATGAGTTCCTCCATGTGTACTCTTTGGTTGGTTGTTTAGTCCCTAGGAGCTCTGGGTGGGGGGGTCTGGATGGTTGATACTGTTGTTCTTTCTATGGGGTTGCAAACCCTTCAGCTCTTTCAGTCCTTTCTCTAACTACTCCACTGGGGACCCCATGCTCAGTCCAATGGTTGACTATGAGCATCCCCTCTGTATTTTTCAGGCTCTGGCAGATCCTATCAGGAGACAGCTATATCAGGCTCCTGTCAGCATGCACTTCTTGGCATCTACAATAGTGTCTGTGTTTGATGACTGTATATGGGATGGATCCCCAGGTGAGATAGTCTCTGGATGGCCTTTCCTTCAGTATCTGTTCCGCACATTGTATACATATTTGATCCTGTGAGTATTTTGTTCCCCTTTTAAAGAAGAATGGAAGTACCCACACTTTGATCTTCCTTGTTCATGAGCTTCATGTGGTCTGTGAGTTGTATCTTAGGTATTCCAAGCTTTTGGGCTAATATCCACTTATCAGTGAATGCATACCATGTGTGTTCTTTTGTGATTGGGTTACCTCACTCTTTCAACCCTTCATTCTTTGCTGTTTTCATGTCAAATGTGCACTATTATTTCCCTTTTGCTTGGTATCTTTTTCCCCCTCTTGTGATCACATACACAGTTGAAATCTGCATACAAGGACAGAAATTTGATGTTTGTTTTCTGTGTTTGGATTACCTTAATTTTTCCAGTTCTGCCCATTAACCTGCACATTTCATGCTTTATATTTCTTTGCAACTGAATAAAAGTTTATTGTGTATACCACATCTTCATTAATCATTCATCAATTGGTGGATGTCTAGCTTAATTCTATTTTCTAGCTATTATGAGCAGAGCAATAATAAACTAGGATGTTCAAGTACTTCAGCAATAGGATATAGAGTCTTTGGTAGTATGTCTAGAAGATGGTATAGATAGATCATATGGAAGTTTTATTTTTGAATTTTGAGAAACATCTGTATTGATTTGTATAATTTTTTCTGTGATTTTTAGACCATGTTTTTTCATGTTCAAAGACCATGCTTAGATCTAAGAAGACTTATTTCTTTGGACTACTGGCCATGGAAAAGAGCCAGAAGGCTGTACACACACACACACACACACACACACTCATGGATTGTCTCCAATGCAGACCTGGGTCTCAGAGTTTGGTGAAGAAGTAAGGCTATGGTCCATTCTGAGTGAATAAAGTAAGGAAAAAATGGAAGCATGGTAAAACCAAAGAAAAATGGAGGAAATGTGTAGTAGATGTTATTATTTAAACTGGCCCCATATTGGGCACCAATTTGTTGTAGACGGAATATGTATTTAAGCCTCCAAATTTGTCGCTGTAAGATCTCCTACCTGAATGAGATCAGTCAAGGAAGACACAACTCAATAATTATGGTATAAATAGCACACCTAGATTGGGCAGGTTTACCGCTACACTACTCCAATCCCTGGCTATGAGATCCTTTATAACTTGCGATTCATCCAGGCCAAGTGGTTGTCCTCCATTGTATGCTTTCTTCTACAGCCAGCTTCCTTCTGTTTCAGCTTCCTCCTGCTTCTCCCTCTGCTTCTCTTTTTGCCTCTGCTCCCCTGGCGACTTCCTTCTCTTCTGCCTGTTCTGCCTCTTATATCGAATTCCTCTCACTCTCTCCTCCCCTAAGCCTTTTACTCTGTCTCCCATTCTACTGCCCAATCTCTAGCTCTAGTCTTTATTTTACAGGTTTTAATTGGACAGAAGGTTTACAATATGTCATCTGTGTACAGATTCAATCATCCTCTGCAGCCCCTCCCAGAAGGGTGGAACTAGGATCAAAATACAAGGCTGGGGCTATCCACAACAGAAATGGAGGGAGGAAGCTACAAAGCATGGAGGGGGACATTTAAGCTTTTATCCGATGGCTCATAATCAGAGCATACACAGTTCACAACCTCTCAATCCAGGACAACATCTGACACCCAGAGCTCACAGAAAATGTCTGTTGGGTAGCTTACTTGGAGATGGGCTGAATAGCAGAAAGGGTCATGGAAGGTCATTCAGCTTGCTGGTTTCACTCCTTTGGGGGAAATATCCAAGTGTTTCTTAGTAGATGAGCCAACTGGCTATGCCTTTAATCCCAGAACTTTGGAGACAGAGGCAGGTGGATTTCTGAGTTCAAGGCCAGCCTGGTCTACAAAGTGAGTTCCAGGACAGCCGGGACTACACAGAGAAACCCTGTCTTGAAAAACCAAAAAAAAAAAAAAAAAATTAAATTGGATACATTTGTTCATAAGCTGAATATTTTGTCTTTAAACAATAGTATATAATACTAGATGTTATTGATGTGTAAATGTATTTTCTTTAAAATTTTATATAAATTATGTATAAAGTTTAAAAATATGTATAGTTATTTGAGCCAGAAACATAAAATTTCATATTAATACAAATGACAGGATTATTATCATAAATTATTATCATAAATATATGAGCAAAAGATACATGTTATTTTCATAATTAATAAAACACTTAAAATTAAAATTTTAGTGAGTATACAAATAATGGACTTCATCATATTATCATACACACATATATTCATATATGTAACTGTGTTTTATTTATTTTGGCCACCCAGTTATGTTCTTTTTCTTTGTTTCCTTTTCTTTCCCAAATAGTCTTTCGTCTGAAGACATTACATTAATTCTTTGATAATTTAATGCAATGTATTTTGATCATATTCACCCAACTCCTCCCCTTAACTTCTCTAAGATCTTCCCTCAGTGTCTCACCATCCTAATTTCATGCCTTTAAAAAATGTAATCACTCATCAACATCAATTTGTGTTCCTCATATATTCATGGGTGTGGGACCACTCACTGTAATATGATCAAACTACAAGGAGCCATCCCTTAAGGAAAACTGACTACCTCATCACCAGAAGACTTCAACTGTCAAGAGCTCATCAGTTAGGCGTGAGGGCTCATGGACTGCTTCCCCTTCCATTTTAGACACTGTTACACTGCAGTCCTCCCTAAACTCTGGCTCTTAGAGCTTGGCAGACAGTAGTGCTGAAAGAAACATGGACAGTAGAGTCCTGGCTCATGAAGTTTCAGAGGAGAGAGTAGGTATTCTATCAGGAACTGAGACAAGGCCATTCTTGCAAGGCCAAGAATATGACTTCATTCTTCTACTGTCCTGAGAACTTGAATGAAGTTAAGTTTAAAGGCAATGAACTAGTTTATTTCACAGGGGAAATTTTCAGATAGGGGAACATTCTAGTTGTTGCTAAGAAAGCAGATATAATTGTTACAGATAACAGTACTGAAGAGAAATCTCATTTGCTGCACTGGGACAATAGAAAGAGTGTTCTAATGCCAAAATTCTATATATCAGAGGCTCTATTTTATGTAGATGCATTTTTTTTAAAAGGAAGAAAGCCTAAATTGAAAGGCTTCTCTGCTCTTCAAAGCTATTTAGGAAAATGTTTTCCTGATACAGCTGTGACCCAGGCACACCAGTCTCCAGTCCAAGTTGGTAGCACAACTTGGCAATATCATACATGTAGTACTTATTTTGAAGAAATGAAAGATGCAAAATTGATGGAGAGTAGTTGGGGCAATGTGAATCTAGGTCATAATTCCTGCCAAGAAACCTTATTGTGACTTGAGAAATATCCTTCATGGGCTTGTGTATTTGAACACTTGATACCTTTTGATTGTACTGTTTAGTATGGTTAAGGAAACCTTAGGAGCTGGAGTCTTGCTGGAGGAAGTATATTATTGAAGGTTATAGCTTTACTCCATTTAGTGTTATCTCTGCTTCTTGTGTGTAGATGAAATTGTGATCAATCAGCTTCCTATTCTTGCTACCATGCTCTTCTGTCATCATGCCCCCCCCCTTCCACTATGGACTCTATGTCCCTGGACTTGTAAGCCAAACTAACTCCCCTTCTTTTCTGACTTGGTAATAGTATTTACAGGAGCAAGAGAAAAGTAACTAATAGAAGTCCAGGTAAGCAGCTGTCTGAAGCTGTGAAGTTTCAGTTGTAATGGAGGCTCCAGAATAAGATGCTGGAGAGTTCTGCGAAGTTGAGCTGTGAATATGAAATTGAGCCCACCTAGGAGAAAAAGAGAGGTCCCAGTAATTTCATCATGAGCTCCAAACAGAAGTGCTTGAAGTTCCTAATGTCATGATTTCTCCACTATGATAGATTATAACTTAGAACTGTGAGCTATACAGACCCTTTCTCCCTTAGGTTGCTTTTATCATAAGAACCAACATCTGTCTGTTGGTGGGTTATGTATTTACAATGTTTTGATGAAGAGGAAACACACAATAATACTGCTTTTTAGGTCTGGAGAGATGACTCAGTAAAATCCTTGAGGCACAACATGGGATGTTGTTGGATCTCTAAACACTCATATAAAATATCGCTATGGTGATTCATGCCTATATAATGCTAACAATACTGAGGAGCTGGAGACAAGAGGATTTTGAAGACTTAATGGCCAGACATTCTAGCTGAGTTGGTGGGCTCCAGGTTCAGAGAGAAACATTATTTAAAAACATAAGGTAGGAAGTGACTGAGGAATACAGCTAAGGTCGACTTTTGGTCTCCATATGAATACATACAAACATGCATGAACCTTTATGTCTGCATGTGTAGATGCGTGTACTCACACGTGCATACATGCACACACACACACACAGACACAGACACACACAGAGTTCTAATGAGGTTGTGTTTTCCTAGCAAAAAAAAAAAGTGACCTTTGAAGAGTCATTCATGCTTGAGAGATGGATTTTACTTCCCACCACCACTATCACCATCATCACCACCACCACACACAGTGTAGGTCTCTCAGTTGTTTTAATTTGACATCAGGAGGGATGACCAAATTTTTGGTATGCCTTGGGAATGAAGGAAAAGATTGCAGTATTGCATCCTCAAAATCCCAAGTCACTGAAATGGAAATTGGCTACCATGTCAGAAAAGAAATAAGAGAGAGAAAATTGCCTTGTGAGCAATTCAGCTCAGTCATAAATATCCTCAATAATCCTTCATACTTTGCTGTGCATTGTTGGGCATTGAGCTGTTTTTCATCCATCAGCCCACTCAGTAGTCACGATGTATCTGTGAGGTACATTGGCCTAGAATTAGCTACCAGAGAGGGAGAAAGACATGAGTATAGCAAGCATATCTCACAACCTTAGCTCTGATTACTGCAGTTCATGTCAAAAGGTCCTTGTACTGTAGTGGGAAAGCTGGCCTCAAGGCTTTCCATGAGGGGAGGAGACAAGGGCTGACTGAGCTCCAAGGAGTCCAGACTGTTACCTTTTACTAGCTTTTATAAAGCATACATTTCAATGGCTTGTACTATATTCAAAATGATATGTAAAATTTTGGTGTGGTGACACACATCCCTAATACTAGAACTCACAAAACTCAGGCAGGCAGGGTTCTATTAGTTTGAAGACAAACTGAATTATACACAGACATTTTTGATAGCCTGGACTACATAAGAAAATCTTACTGCTTTTCTAGAACACAAGTTCAGTTTCCAGCACAAACACTCATTCTTAGATTTCATATCTGACTACTTATAGCCACTTGTAACTCCAGCTCCATGGGATCCAATTCCATCTTCTGGCCTCCCTAGGCACTTGTGGGCACACACACACACACACACACACACACACACACACACACAAATTAAAAGATAATTATCTAAACATCATAACTTTGTGATTCTAGAAAAAAAATTATTTAGCACCCCCCGAAACAGCCATTCATTCTCCCCTTACTCTTTATTTTCTAGAATTTTATTGTTGAAACTTGTTTGTGGACTCAGGGAGCAGAATTGAATTAACTCTATCTACTGCTCATTTCAAAGTTGGCTGCCAGCATTAACTATGGCATTGACAAAGTCTCTGCCATCTGAGTTTTCTCTTCCTATGTATCCCACTTCCTACACCCTTTGCTCCCTCCATGAGTGTGCACTCTAATGCATTTGAGATGAGTCACTGAATATGTATGCCTTCTTATAAAATAATAGTGTTGTTTTGGGGTATGTGTTTTTAATTTGCATAAATGTTATTGTGCTATAAATCTTGTTCTGTTTCTCACTTTAAAACCATCAGCAATATAATTTGGAGATCACTCCATGTTCTGAATATATCTGCTTACTTCAAAATGCTGCTTAGTATTCTGCCAGTCTGGTCATCTGGCTGAAGTTGGAAAAGTCTGTCCTCAGTCCCATGCAGTGTTTTCAGAAACAATTCTATGTATGCTCTGATGGGCCAATGTTAAGGTAGATTCCCATATGTGGGTTCTCTGGATCATGGTCCGTGTATATTTAACTTACTGGGCACCAGTGAGTGGTTCTCTAAGACAGTGGAGAAGTTTACAGGTCTCTCCTAAAAGTAGGGCAAGAGAACTCATACCTTGCTCTGGCTCAACACAGTACTATCCAATGTTTCAAGGCCTGCAAACCCACTGGGACTAACTATGCTATGTTTTACTATGCATTTCTTTAACTTCTAACGTGTTTTGGGATCATTTTATAGGTTCATTGTCCATTGAATATCATCTCATATAACTTACTTGATTGAATTTTCCCCTTGTGTCTCTGATTCTATCTCTTATTTCATACACACATATATTTGGACTTCTCTGTTCTTGTTAACTTACAGGTTTTTGCTATTTTTTTTTTTTTTACCTTTTAAACACACACACACACTGGATTCCATTACAGATGGTTGTGAGCCACCATGTGGTTGCTAGGAATTGAACTCAGGACCTCTAGAATAGCAGTCAGTGCTCTTAACCACTGAGCCATCTCTACAGCATCCACTTTTTAACTGTTATTATTCTCTCAGACATTATATCCCCATTGCAGTTTCCCCTCCTCCTCTCCTCCCCATTCTCCTCTCCCCTAGATAAATTCCTCCTTCATTTCCCTTTTTTGAAAATATAGGCATCCCAGGGATATCCATAAAACAGGGCCAAAAATTATACAATAAGACAGGGCACAAACATTCATATCATAGCTTGACATAGCAACACAGTAGGAGGAAAAGACTTTCAAGTGCTGACAAGAGTCAGAGATAGTCCAAAAAGAATACCAAACTACACAATAAAGGACCTAAATCAGATCCATACAGGGTCACTGATTGTCACATCAGCTTCCTTGAGCTGTTATGAGCCCTGCTTAGTTGATTCTATGGATCATGTTCTCATGGCGTCCTCTACCCTAATCCTTCCCTCCTATATTCTGCAGGGTTCCCCAAGATCTGACTAATGTTTTGCTGTGGTTCTCTGCATCTGTTCCCATCAAGTGCTGAATGATGCCCTTCTGATAACAATTGGGCTAGGTACCAATCTATGAGTATAGAAGAATATCATTAGGAATCATTTCATTAAATATTTTTCCCTGCCAGTCATGTTTGGCTCTGTCCTGGGTCCCTGGGCTATCCATCCTCTGGCTCCTGTCTATATAGGTAGTGCCAAACATAGGCCCCCTCTCTGGCATGGGTCTCAAGCTGTACAAACAATGGGTTAACCACTCCCACAAGTTCTGTGCCACCATTGTACAAGCACTTCTTGGAGATCAAAGATTTTGTGGCTGGATTGATGTCTCAGTCCCAGTGCTAGGAATCTTGCTTTCTAGAAGATGGTCAGTTTGTACTCCTTATCACTCATTACTTGGAGAATTTGCTAAGGTCATGGTCATAGATTTCATGGTATTTCCACTGCATTAGGTTTCTATATCACCCCCAAATGCTCTCCAATTCCAGTTATCTCTTCCTGTACTCTCCCTTTTCATCCTCCATCCTGTGCTTGATCCCCCCTATTCCCATTCCCACTCTCTCTCAGTCCACCCAAAAAATCTATTCTATTGCCCCTTCCCAGGAAGATTCATGTATCCCCCATTGAGCCCTCCTTGTTACTACGCTTCTCTGGGTCTGTGGATTGTAGCATGCTTATTCTTCACTTTAGAGCTAATGTCCTTATAAGTAAGTACATGCAATGTTTGTCTTTATGGATCTGGGTTACCTCACTCATGATGGTATTTTCTAGTTTCATCCATTTGCATGTAAATTTCATGATGTCATTGTTTAACAATGGAGTAATACTCTATTTTGTAAATGTACATTTTCTTTATCCATTCATAGGTTGAAGAACATCTAGGATGTTTCCAGTTTCTTGCTATTATGAATAAAGCTGCTATAAATATAGTTGAGTAAGGGTCCTTGTTGTATATTATGGAGGGTCCCTTGGGTGACATATCTGGGACTTGAGGCAGATCAATTCCCAGTTTTCTAAGAAACCACCAAATTGATTTCCAAAGTGGTTGTACAAATTTGCACTCCTACCAGCAATGAAGAAGTGTTCCCCTTGCTCCACATCTTCACCAGCATGAGCTGTCACTTGTATTTTTTACCTTAGCTATTCTGACAGGTGTAATATGGAATCTCAGAGTTGTTTTGATTTGCATTTCCCTGATAGCTAAGGATGGTGAACATTTTCTTAAAGTGTTTCTCAGTTATTTGAGATTCCTCTGTTGAGAATTTTCTGTGTAAATCTGTACTCAATTTTTATTTTTTATTTTATTTTATTTTTTTTACTTTTTTATTTTTTATTTTGCTTATTCACTTTATAACCCGTCCCAGTCACCCCCTCCCACAATCCTTCCCCATCTCTTGTTTTCTGAGTACCCCCTCCTCATGTATCCCCCACCCTGCCACTTTAAGTCTCTGAGAGGCTAGGTGCTTCCTCTCCCATTGAGGCCAGATGAGGCACCCAGCTAGAAGACCATACTCCATATACAGGCTGCATGTTTTGGGATAGCCCCCACTCCAGATGTTTGAGACCTACATGAAAACCAAGCTGCACATTTACAACATATGTGCAGGGAGGCCTAGGTCCAGCCCATGGAGGTAGATCTGTGTAGAGTAGGTATGCTCCACGGTTGGTGATTCAGTCTCTGAGAGCTCCAAGGGTTCAGGTTGGTTTACTCTGTTGATCTTCCTGTGCAGTTCCTATCTCCTTAGGGCCCACAGTCCTTCCCTCTATTCTTCTATAAGAGTCCTCAAGCTCCATCCACTGTTTGGCTCTGGATGTCTGTATCTGTCTGAGTCAGCTGCTGGTTAGAGCCTCTCAGAGGACAACTTGCCCCTGTCTGTTCTCAGGCTGGAGGTTTAGATCCTGGGAGCTCTGGTTGAATCTTTTGATACTCGTTCTAAAAAGGACAAAAGCATCCTCACTTTGGTCTTCCTCCTTCTTCTTGAGTTTCATGAAGTTTATGCGTTGCGTCTTAGGTATTGTGTGCTTTTGGGCTAATATCTGCTTATCAGTGAGTGCATATCATGTGTGTTCTTTTGTGATTGGGTCATCTCACTCAGGATGATATTTTCTAGCTCCATCCATTTGTCTAAGAATTTCATGAGCTCATTATTTTTAATAGCTGAGTAGTACTCCATTGTGTAAATGTACCACATTTTCTGTATCCATTCTTCTGTTGAAGGACATCTGGGTTCTTTCCAGCTTCTGGCTATTATAAATAAGGCTGCTATAAACATAGTGGAGCATGTGGCCCTGTTGCATGTTGAGATATCTTCTGGGTAAATACCCAGGAGGGGTATAGCTGGGTCCTCAGGTAACACTATGTTCAATTTTCTGAGGTATCGCCAGACTGCTTTCCATAGTGGTTGTACCAGCTTGCAATCCCACCAACAATGGAGGAGTGTTCCTCTTTCTCCACATCCTCGCCAACATCTGCTGTCACCTGTGTTTTGGATCTTAGCCAATCTGACTGATGTGAGGTGGAATCTCAGTGTTGTTTTCATTTGCATTTCCCTGATGACTAGGGATGCTGCAAAAAACCCAGGATAGCGAAAACTATACTCAAAAATAAAAGAAATTCTGGGGGAATCTCCATCCCCGATTTCAAGCTGTACTACAAAGCAATAGTGATAAAAACGGCATGGTATTGGAACAGAGACAGTCAGGAGGATCAATGGAATAGAATAGAAGACCCAGAAATGAACCCCCATACCTATGGTCACTTGATCTTCGACAAAGGAGCTCAAACTATCCAGTGGAAAAAAGACAGCATTTTCAACAAATGGTGCTGGTCCAACTGGAGGTCAACTTGTAGAAGAATGCAAATTGATCCATACTTATCTCCTTGTACAAAGCTCAATTCCAAGTGGATCAAGGACCTCCACATAAAACCAGCTACACTGAAACTAATAGAAGAGAAAATAGGGAAAAGCCTTGATCACATGGGCACAGGGGAAAAGTTCCTGAACAGAACACCAATGGCGTATGCTCTAAGATCAAGAATTGACAAATGGGATCTCATAAAACTGCAAAGCTTCTGTAAAGCAAAGGATATGGTCAACAGGACAAAGCGGGAACCAACAGACTGGGAAAAGATCTTCACCAACCTTACATCTGATAGAGGGCTAATATCCAAGGTATACAAAGAACTGAAGAAACTAGATTCCAGACCGTCAAATAACCCTATTAAAAAATGGGGTAGAGAGTTGAACAAAGAACTCTCAACTGAGGAAACTCGAATGATTGAGAAACATCTAAAGAAGTGTACTCAATTTTTAATTGGGTTATTTGTTTTGTTGATATCTATTTTCTTGAGTTCCTTATATATTTTGAAATTAGCTTTTTGTTGAATGTAGAGTTGGAGAAAATCTTTTCCTATTTTGTAGGCTGTGATATTGTCCTGTTAGTGGTATCTATTGCCTTACAGAAACTTTTCAGTTTTATGATGTCACCTTTATCAGTCGTTGATCTTAGAGCCTAAGTCATTGGTGTTCTGTTCAGGAAGTTGTCTCCTGTGCCAATTTATTCAAAGCTATTCTCAACTTTCTTTTCTATCATGTTCAGTGTATTTGGTTTTACATTGAGGTTTTTGATGCACTTGGAATTGAGTTTTTTGCAGGGTGATACAAGGTGATAGATATGGATTTATTTGAATTCTTCTACTTTCAAACATCCAGCTAGTCCAGGACCATTTGTTGAAGATGCTTTCTTTTCTCCATTATAAAATTCTGGCTTCTTTATCAAAACTCAGGTGTCCATAGGTGTGTGAATTTACATCTAGGTCTTCAATTTAATTCCATTGATTGACTTGTCTGTTTTTATGCCAGTACCATATGATATCCTGTTACAAAACTCCTTCCCTATTCCCCTTCTTCTCTGAGAAGGGGAGACCCTTTGGATACCAATCTACCCTGGCATATCAAGTCACTGAAGGACCTGCTACATCCTCTCCCACTGAGACCAGACAAGACAACTCACTTAAGGGTGTAAGATCCACAGGCAGGCAATGGAGTTGGGGCCAGCCTCTGCTCCAATTGTTGGACAACCTGCATGAAGACCAAGCTGCACATCTGCTACATATTTACAGGGAGGGTTGCTAGGTCCAGCCTGTGCATGCTATTTTTTGGTAGTTCAGTCTCTGAGAGCCCCCAAGTGTCTAGGTTAGTTGACTCTGTTGGTCTTCCTGTGGAGTCCCTAACCACTTTGGGTCACTCAGTCCTTCCACCAACTCTTCCACAAGACACCCCCGCTCCATCTAATATTTGGATGTGGGTTTCTGCATCTGTTTCCATTGGCTGCTGGGTAGAGCCTCTCAGAGGACAGTTATGCTATGATCCTGTCTGCAAGTATAACAGAATATCATTAATAGTGTCAGGGATTGGGTCTTATCCATGGGATGAATTTCAGGCTGGGCCAGTCATTGGTTGGTCATTCCCCAGTTTCTACCCCATCTTTGTTCCTGTACATCTTGTAGACAGGACACCTTTTGGGTCAAATGTTTTGTGGTTTGTCCTTATCCCTCCACTGGGAGTCCTGCCTGACTACAGGAGGTACTCACATATAAGTGGATATTAGCCTTAAAGTATGGGATAACCACACTACAATCCACAGACCCAATGAAGCCAAATAACAAGGAAGGACCAAGGGAGGATGCTTAAATCTCACTCAGAAGGGGAATAAAACAGACATTTTAGGTGGATGAATGAAGGAAACTGTGTGGGAGAGAGGATAGGGAGGGGAACACAGCTGGGGAGTCATGTGTAGGGAGTAAGGATAAGGAGAATAGAAATCAGGAACAAGCAGGGTGGGGAGCATCTCTAGGATGTGCTAGAGTTCCTGGATGGGAGAGGTTTTAGGGTGTTATGAGGTTGGCTCTAGGTGAGACTCCAAGTGTGGGAGATGTGGAGCCTGAATTTGGACTATTATTTTGTTAACTATGTTAATCCTACTGATCTATGAGTATGAGAGAGCTTACCATCTTCTGATATTTCCAATTACTTTCTTTAAAGATTTGAAGTTCTTGTCACACATATCTTCCACTTGTTTGGTTAGAGTTATCCCAAGATATTTTATGTACTTGAAGCTATTGTAAAAGATGCTATTACCCTGATTTCTTTCAGTCTCTTTATCATTTATATATAAAAGGGCTACTGACTTTTTAAGTTAATCTTGTATTCAACCACTTTGATGAAGATATTTATTAGCGGTAGGAGTTACCTGATAGAATTTTGTGGTTGCTTATGTATTCTTTTATAGCATCTGCAAATAATGATACTTTGACTTCTTTTTCAATTTTTAAATTCCCTTTGTCTACTTTAGTTGTCTTATTGCTTAAGCTAGAACTTGAAGTACTATATTGGACAGATATGGAGAGAGTGGACAACCTTGTCTTGTTCCTAATTTTAGTAAAATTGATTTAAGTTTCTCTCCATTTAATTTGATGTTAGCTATAGGCTTACTACAAATTGCCTTTGGAATGTTTAGATATGTTCCTTGTAGTCCTGATCTCTCCAAGACTTTCATCATGAAGGTATGTTGGATTTTTGTCAAAGGCTTTTTTACCATCTAATGAGGTGATCATGTGTGTTTTTTCTTTCAGTTTGTTTATATAGTGGATAACATTGACTGATGCTTCACCCTGCATCTCCAGGATGAAGCTTACTTGATCATGGTAGATGATCTTGACATGTTCTTGGATTCTGTTTGCGAGTGTTTTATTGAATTTTTTTGCATCTTTTTTCATAAGGAAAATTGGCTTGTAATTCTTTCTTTGAAGAATCTTTATGTGGTTTGGGTGTCGGGGTGACTATGGTCTCATAAAATAAATTTGGCAATGTTCTTTCTGTTCATATTTTGTGTTATAATTTGAAGAGTATTGGAATTAGTTCTTACCTGAAAGTCTGGCAGAATTCTGAGCTAAAACTTTCTGACCCTGGAATTTTTTTGTGGGAAAGACTTTAATAACTGCTTCTATTCCCTTAGGGGTTATTAGTCTATTTTAATTGTTTATCTAATCTTGATGTAAAACTTTAGTAAGTGATACATATTGAGAAAATTATCCATTTCTTTTAGATTTTCCAATTTTGTGGAGTACAGGTTTTTCAAGTATAACCTAACTACCCTTTGGATTTCCTCAGCATCTGTTGTTTAAGTCTCCCCTTTCATTTCTGATTTTGTTAATTTGGATATTCTCTCTATGTCTTTTAGTTAATTTTGATAAGGGTTTATCTATCTTGTTGGTTTTCTAAAAGAGCCAACTCTTCATTTTATTGATTATTTGTATTGTTCCCTTTTCTATTTTATTGATTTCAGCCCTGAGTTTGATTACTTCTTGCCATCTACTCCTATTGGGTATGTTTGATTCATTTTGTTCTAGAGATTTTAGGTGTGATATTACCTTGATACAATGAGACTTCTTCAATTTCTTTATGAAGATACTTAGTGTTGTGAACTTTCATCTTAGCACTGTTTTCATTGTGCCCCATAAGTTTGCACTCATTTTCATTGAATTATAGAAAATCTTTAATTTATTTTTATTTCTTCCCTGACCCAGGGATCATTGAGTAGAGAATTGTTAAGTTTCTATAAGTTTGTAGACTTTCTGTTGTTTCTTTTGTTGCTGAAATCCAGTTTTAATATGTGGTAGTCTTACAGAATGAAGGGAATTATTTCAATTTTCTTGTATGTTTTGAGACTTGTTTTATAACAGAGTATGTAGTCAATATATGAGAATGTTTCATGAAGTGCTGAGAAGGTATATTCTTTAGTGTTGGGGTGAATTGTTCTGTAGATATCTGTTAGGTTCATTTGATTCATAACATATGTTAGCTCCAGTAATTCTCTGATTAGCGTTTGTCTGGATGATGTGTTCATTGGTGGGAGTGGGGTATTGAATTTTCTCACTATTAATGTATGAGGGTCAATTTGTGATTTCAGCTTTAGTAATGTTTCCTGTACAAATGTGGGTGCTCTTGTATTTAAGGAATAGATGTTAGAAACTGTAAGATCATCTTGGTATATCTTACCTTTGATAATCATGAAGTATCCTTCCCTGTCTCTTTTGATTAAATTTATATTGAGGTCTATTGTGGTAGATGTTAGAATAGCTATACCAGCTTGCTTCTTGGGTCCGTTTGCTTGGAAAATATCTTTCCAAACCTTTACTCTGAGGTAATGCCTATCTTTAATATTCTTGTATGCAGCAGAAGAAAGTATCTTATTTTCTCATCCATTTGGTTAGTTTGTATCTTTTTATCGAGGAATTGAGTCCACTGATATTGAGAGATATTAATGACCAGTGATTGTTAATTCCTCTTATTTTGTTGTTGTCACTAGTGTTGATTGTGTGTGTGTGTATTTCGCTTCTTTTGGTTTTGCTGGTGTGAAATTATTTTCTGTGTTTTTATAGGTGTAGTTAACCTCCTTCTAGTATCTTCTGTAGGGTTGAATTTAGAATAACTTGTTTTCTCAATCTATGATGATTGAAAGTTTTGGTGGGTATAGTAATTTGAGATAACATCTATGATCTCTTAAAGTCTGTTAGATATCTTCCAGGCCCTACTGTTACTTGGCTTTTTTCCCCTTTGCAGCTTTTAATGTTCTTTCTTTGATTGAACATTCACTATTTTGATTATTATGTGGCAGATGGATTTTCTGGTTGAATTCATTTGTGTTCTGTAAGCTTCTTGTACCTTTATAGGCATGCCTTTCTTTAGGTTAGGAAAAATTTCTTCTATGATTTTTTAAAACCATTTTTTGGGCCTTTGGGCTGGGATTCTTCTCCTTTTAATATTCCTTTTATTATTCCCATTATTCTTCAGTCTGGTCTTTTCATAGTGTCCTAGGTGTTCTGAATGTTTTGTGTCAGAAATTTTTTAGATTTAACATTTTCTTTGCCCAATGTACTATTTCTTCTATTGTATTGTTAGTGCCTGAAATTCTCTCTTCCATCTCTTAAATTCTGTTGGTGAAACTTGCCTCTATAGTTCTTGTTTGAAGTCCTAAGTTTTTCATTTCCAGAATTCCCTCAGTTTGTGTTTTCTTTTTAAAATCTGTTTAAAAAATTGCTTCTATTTCTATTTTCAGATCTTGAACAGTTTTATTCATTTCCTTCAACTGTTTGCTTGTTTTGTTTTTCTTGACTTTCTTTGCTTTTTGAAAGGGTTCATTCATTCCCTCCAATTTTTCTTTTTCTGGAATTTTTTTGAGGGATTTAGCCACTTCCTCTTTAAGGCTTTCTATCATCTTCATAAAGTTAATTTCAAGGCCATTGCCTTTTCCTTCAGCTGTGTTGGAACATTCCGAACTTGCTGTCGTAGGATAGCTGGGCTCTGGTGGTGACATATTGCCCTAGCCATTATTGTGTTCTTAACCTGGCCTCTAGCCTTCTGGGTTTGGCCTAATTATAGGGTGCCTCCATTGGGGTTCTGGTGTCTTGCATGTCCTCTTGGGTTCTGGGTACCTGCATGGCCTCTGATAAAGCAGGAGACTTCTGCTGCAATTGTAGCCTAGGGTATGGTGATGAGGGAGGGAGGCTGCTGGGGGAAAGCAGGCCAGGCTCTGAGGAAGTGTTAGTGGTCAGCAGGCAGGGTCTTATCTAGGGTTCTGAATACTTGTGTGGCCTCTGATAGAGTAGTGGGCTTTAGCTACAGTTGTGGTCTTGGATTTTGCTTTTTGATATTTTAATTATCACTTATCTTTTTATTTTCTTTGTTATATTTAGTGGAAAGTTCACAACTTTGGTAGTATTTGTGAAACTGTGTGGAAGTTTTAGTTTCAGTCTGATCCTTGCCCTCTCCAAGACAATAAAGCTTTTCTTACATTTTCTTTAAATAATTTTATGTTTGGGCTTTGATTCAATCAGAAACGAATGTTTAAATATGGAGTAAGAGGAGACCATAGCCCAAACTCTTCCTTTCTCAAATCATTGCTGTTAAATATATATGTATATATTATTTTTGTTTTCCTCTTTCTTTTGAGTCTTTATTCTAATAAGTTTAGCTATTTAAAAGCCTGTATTGTTTCATATTTTTCTTTTTAATTTCTGTATTTAAAAATCCCATGACACTGATATTGTCTTGGCAACAGAATAGGGATTCCTCTTTTCTCTCAGATCCTGAAAGGAAAAAGAGGGGTATTCCTTCAAAGGGGCTAGTACATAGATATCATAGATTTCCTTTCCACCACTTGACTCATTTTAAGTTGCACAAAAAGGAAAAAAGATGCTGTCTCAGTGTATGTTCTGTGACTATAAGATGGTAGGCTGTGTAATTTGTAAAGAAAAGTGATCATTATGGTTTAGAAGCTGGGAAGGCCAAGTCAAAGTGTTGATATCTGATTAAAGATGTCCTGTTTGTCCTTACATAATAGAGGACATCTCACAGAGAATGTGTGTGCAAGAGAGAAAGATGAGAGTGTCCAGCAAAAGAAAGCAGAGCCAAAATAGGTCTGAAATAATTAACTAACTAAATTAAAAGTTTGGAAGGTCAATAGGAATTTTAGTGAAGACTCATTTTATAGATGAGTATACTGATGCTCCAAGAGAGATAGGACTTTCCCCATACACACAGTGATTACCAAGAATGTTGGAATCTGAACCCATGTAACTTGATTCTCTGCCCTTGGTCTTCATCATGTTATGCTAGCACAGACTATGCAAGGAAAGTATACAAATCACACTACAAACCACAGATACTAACCATTGCAAAGTCCTCACTAGATATACATAACATGGACAAGCACACAGTGAGGCCACATTGAAGAGGCAAAGGATGTAAACAAATATGTATTTCCATGGGAGGTCAAGCATAGCTGGGTGTTATGTGCCAAGTGATAGAAAGTCTAGGAGACCAGTTTCTTGCTACAAGTGAAAGTAGCTTTGGACAAGCTGAGGACCAAAGGCCCATGCATTCCAGTAAAAGCACTTCTAAGTATCTGTTATAGAATGGGGGTGCTCTTTATTCATGGAGGCATACAAGGAGTGCTTACATGGCCAAATGAATGCTGAGGTTGTACTTGTGCTTCTCATTTGATCTAGGTCATTCTATGCAACTGGTCTAATTGGGGATCATATTGACAAGGTCTTAAAAACACAGGTACTGGTCTCAGTTTTCCTTCAATCACTACAAGTTTTTGCCAGCTGACTTGAAATGGACAGACATTTTTTTTTTTTTTTTAAATTTTCATTCTGTTACATCTACGCTTTTGTAAAACAGAGTCATACATTTCTGCATTACAGCCATGTTCTGTTGCTAAAGCCTGTCAGTGGGATTGTACTGTAGTTAATCTATTGAAGGTTAAGATATTGCAAATTAAAGGTGCATTCTAATAACCTATCCTAGGCATCACAATTTAGCACCATAGTACCTTGCCAGTGTCTATTCTCTTTTGATAGCATGGCAGATTGGAAGCTGGGGTTACTTCCCACTTCCCAGCATTATATACATTACTAGCCCAACTTAGAAATGCTCTAAGTTGAATAGTTCCTACTGAATGCATGCTGTTTTTACAATTCTATAAACTAAAAATCCAGCTATTGTTAAGACAGAGATTATCTATATATAATCTCATTGCTGTATTTATCTCCTACTTAACTACAAGGATCAAACTTGGAGTGGCTTCGGTCTGCAGAGCCATTTATCTAGAAGTTACTGCTGGTCTGAAGGTTCTAAACCACTATGTTTCTGCTCCTTGTTACCAAAGACTCTTCTGCCACTCTTCTACCTTACTTTATCAACTGAGAACACAATTTGCCTTATGCTTGTCTTTGAACCTATATTCCTGCTGTATGTGAGGATGACATCTCATACAATTTCCTCTAAAGGTCCAAAACCAAGTGATATTTTCATAAACATTGTATTGTGTTTCTTTTGTGGTTTCAAGTCTTCTAAATCTGCTTTCTATGAGATAAGTAAAATTATACTGAATTAGTGATGACTAAGCCTGGGCCAGAGGGCCCCTGTAGCTTCCAAATTGGAATCCTCTGACCACAGCCACAGTTTCTCTGGCAACACTCCAGGGGCTAGAGTCCAAAGGGTGCAGGGGCATCTGGGTGTGTGTGACTGTGAAGAAACAATTGCATGAAGGTCCCAAGGCATGCCAAGGGAAGACCGTATTGAGTAAAATGAGTCAAAGGAATGGAACATGCCCCGTTGATTGCTGAAGTTCTGTCTTACTCAGAGTTTCATGATTGAGAAAGGGGTATTGGATAACATGCTGATTGTGCATCTGCTCAAAGCAGGGCAGCTTTATGTCATGACCTAGACCATTTCATTTCATTACATTTACTCAGCATCTTCTAGCTGCCAGTTCCCATGGTAAGCCCTGGGTGAAAGGATTCAGCAATGAATCACAGTTGGCTTCAACTCGAGCTTGAGCTTACAGCGCAGTTGAGAGGCAGAAGCAGTAAGTCCTAAAGGAGCAAGAGCAACAAAGTTTTCACCTTTCCTTATCAGTTCCAGAAGCACACAGATCTGCCCTGCCCTGCTTACAACTGCATTCACAGTGCCTAGTGCTCATTCTGTATTTTTTGAAAGTTTCTTTATATTCTCCTGGGTGCCTGTGACCAATGACTGATGCCAAGTGTTTAAGAACTAATCCATATGATGTTTTGCAGGTGTCTTGTAGCTGTGCTTAACATTTATAGTCAATCAACGTGAAGTAAATGAAAGTGTCCTAGAAAATATTGGTGAGTTTCAGCTGGTCAGTTGTGAGATCTCAAGAAAAAATGTGTCCCTGAGAAAGAACAAATTCCACCCAAAGCTTCAGTGTCAGCCAGTATTTGGGAGTTTCTCACCTGCCTTTTCTTATGACCCATTTTATGAAGTTGAGACTTGCATAAGTAGCTTCTACATTGAGTGAGTCAATGCATATACATATTATATATATATATATATATATATATATATATATATATATATATATATAATATAAAATTTTATACTACAGAGATGTAGTTTGTGTGTATGTGTATGTATGTGTGTGTGTCTGTAAAACTCTTAGGCCCACATTTTTTGTTGTTTTTTAAATTAACAATTGACATAATAGGTTTCATGATGGCTAAACTTATTTGTGAACATAAAGTTAGGTATTTAGAATACAGTTGGGAATTACATTGGTTTAGGAAAGTGACACTAGTAGGTTCTCCTCTAGATCCATGACATCATCAGCCATGCAGTTAGGTAAGTTTGTGGGCCTTATGTCCAATATGTCATCTCAAATTCTTAACTATCTCCTCCTCATTCTTCCTTCCGCCATTTTTTTTTAGCCATCACCATCTCTCTCTCATAGGTGTCTACAGCAGCCTCCTAAAGTGTCTCACTGTCATATTTTAAGTCATATTTTGGCACAGAATCCTGTAGAATCTTACAAATCTTGTAACTTTGGCTCCTTACAACATTCCAGTCACTTACCATATCATGATAAATAGCAGTCTTTATAATGGCCCTCAAACCCCTGGTACACTTGTGGCACCATCTTCTGCATCTGTCTCCATACTCTGCTAGATTCTGGCTACAGTGATTCCCTTGCTGGTCATCTAACACAGATGTTGTCTCTCCTGAAAGGATTATTCACATATTGATTCTTGTGGATGAGATCCAAACAATCCACCCTATTTCTGTTTCAGTTCAGACACTACCACTGTAAGTGGTAATTCTCTACTTTAGAATAGGTCAAAGTTTGTCTTAGAGGTATTCCTTGAATCAGAGCTTTTAGCCCAGATGTCATTATACCTTTATTGCTTAATATCTGCCTCGTTCTTTATTCTTCTATATCAATAAACTTACAAAGTATAAATTTTTTTTACCTACTTTAAAACTGTGATCACAATATAAGAAACATGCCTGGTACATAGTAGATACCCAAGAAACAACTGTTAAATGGAACTCTTAATTATATTCCACCTCAAACCCAGATGCATTTTCATACTCCAGGGCAAGACCTAAGGAATCCTTGTGTTTCTCTGCTCCTTCTTTCCACTTACTGAAGCTCAGGAGAAAATTTTTGGTTACTAGTGATGCATGTGTGAAATTGCCAACACAAAATATTGCAAGAACAGTTCTTGTTAAAAGTTAAGCAACTGAAGGAACGTCTGAAAAAAAAAAAAAACCTAGGGGCTTGAAGGATGGATTAATAATTACGAAAACTAGCTTCTCTTCCAAAGAACCTGGCTTCTATTCCCAGCACATACATGAAGGTTCACAATTGTCTGTAACTCCAGTTCTAGAGGATCAAATGCTGTCTTCTGACCTCTGCTGGCACTGGAAATGCCTGCATGTTTGCATGTACATGTGCTCCCGACACAATAACATCTTATTTGTAGAAACACTAGAGCAAAATCACATTCAGACATTTACCCAATGGGGATGATAATTTGTAGAGAAAGGTTAAACAAAAAAGAATGATGGCATAAAGTAGGATAAACTGATCTGGTACAACTTCTGGGGAAAGCTGGAGTTTTTTGCCAAAATACTCAAAAACAAATTTTCAGTCATCTGTGAAGCTTGTTATCTAGTTAATAAATTTACCAGTAAGATTTTTGGACCCATCCAGTTCTTTGTTTTGTGTTCATCCTGTGAAAATGGCATAAAAAGGTAACTGTAGAGGTATCTCAGCCCTAGAGTGGTGCTCAAGATAGTTAATGGCAGTTTGAGTACCTGGCAAAAGGTTTGCTCACTATATATCTAGGCTACTAAGAGTATCATGTAGATTCCATCACTAGCACTTAGCTTCAGTCCAGGGACCCTGTCCTCAGAGTACTTAGGGTCATTACTGAAGCATCCGGGGATCCAGCTCCAAAAACAAATAAAGAAATAGAAGGATCACTGTGAGTTCAAGGCCAGCCTAATCTACATACCAAGTTCTAAGCTAGTTGAGGCTACATAGGCAGACCTCATTTCAAGAAAGAAGAGGAATGAAATGATCTCATTTGTAGGAAAATGGATATAAACTTTCTGGCTTCCCACTGCTGTCCAAGAGTAAGCCCAAATTTGAATTCCCCACATCTCTCCCAGTATCTTCCAGCTGGTCTATACTCTATGATTCTTGGCCTGAGTGTTATTTGTCAATTGGTCTATTGTGTGTCTCATCTGTGTGTCCCTGCTGCCTATGATATGCACATGTGTGTGTGTGTGTGTGTGCGTGTGTGTGTGTGTATGTGTGTGTGTAAATCTGTGCCTGTCCCCAACAAATGGTTTTGCTCTGTATTTATTGAACAACATAAGAAATGTGGTATGGGAAAGGAATAATGAATTCTTTATAGAAACCACTGAGTTTTACAAGAAAAGCAATTATTTTACTGACCCAGAATAACACTAAAAACCACAAACAGATGTTATACTCACATATTGCTTCCAACATTATGGGATGTTTGTTGTATAAGGTTGCTTTCAACCTCTTGACTGCTTTTAGCAAATTACCACAACATACACACACATACACACACACACACACACACACACACACACACACAAAACAGACACAGACTGTGTGGACACACACACACACACACACACAAACACACTAGTCTGGGTCAGTGGCAAAGAATAGTATATACTTTAAAATTAAAGCTGTGAATTTAGCTTAGAATGTAAAAGATTGATTTGGTTTAGTAATCTAAGCCATAGTATGGTTGGTTACATTGTTCTCTTAAAGGTATGTTAAACTTTAACAGACTGAGTACAGAGTAGCATAATGTGTTAAGTACATAGTCTTAAAGGATCTTAGGCATACTATTAACTTGGCTGCAAGGTCTAGAAAGTTTAGCCTCTTTGAGTGCAATGGATATTTTCAGGAAACTGTATCATCACTTGAGCTAACTTATTATACCAGAGACTAAACTCACAGTTTTCTAACCAACAATTTAAAAAGGATATCCAGGCATAATTGAGGTTTAACACTTGGCATAGGTCTTAAGGGACATGTTTCAGAACTTAGCTCTTGAGTTTAATCAGTCTTAAATTAGTATAAATTTAAATGAAGACATAGAGTAGTTTTGGTGAAGGCATAGAAGTTACATAGAAGTCTTGGAGAGGATGATATAACCATTGCCCATTGCAGTACCTTAGCCAAACACAGTAAGATGAATTTTAAGAGGGCTGTGAAGAAAGGCATAAAACTGTTTCTACATTGGTAGATCCTAAAGCTCAAAAAAGGCCTATAGTGCATTCTTATAGGACTAGTTGCCATCAAAGTTCATTGCACCATCCAGAATGTAGGAAATAATGAGTGTCCTCCAGAGTCTGGAGCTCAGTTCTGGACTGCACAATTGATTATGCAGGCTAATGTATGTGAAGTAAATTACTAAGACAAACAAAATGGGAAAGGAAGTGTAGGACATGTTCAGTGCAATAAAGAGTTAATTTCTGGAGCAATATGACCACCCTCTGGAGGCCAGTAACCATATGTTCTAAAGAGGAAGTGCCATAGGTCATCTGCTTGTGTGCCCAGAAACTCTGAGAAGAGCCATTATTGGCCAGGTAGTGGAAGAGGTTAAATACCAAAAGGCTAGACTTTTGTCAACATAAAAAAAAGTCTTCAGTGAAGCCAGATGCCAGAAATAGCCTGGGATGCTCTCTGAAGTTTTTCTAGATGGAAGTTAGAGAAAATGTTGCCAGATGACTAGAGGAGAAGGTTTCATGGATTATGCAAGTAGTAGCTGTTGGAGTCTGAGAAGACATTTGGTTATGCTGTTGTTCATTCCTTTGTTTTACCTTTTAGTTATTTACTCACTCACTCACTCACTCACTCATTCAGGAAGAAAATGCTGTGGATAAGGTGTTTCATGGCCAGAGAGTTTCCTTTGGCTCCAATGACCCATGCATTAGTAAGATTGTCCTGGGAACAGAAAAGTCTTTGTACATGATGCTCTTCCTCTGTTTGTAGTCCCCTATGCTAGAGATAGGAGAAATATGCCTTTGGGATAGTTGAATGATTCTGGGAAGGGACACAGAGCCCCATGGGAGCCATGCTCAACTGCATGCCAGGAATTAAGTTGTGATTTTATCATTATTCATATCACTGTATTAGCAGCATTGCTTTCCCACCTCCACTTTGTCAGAACCATGGTGAATTTAGTGGCACCACAGGCAACAGAGACATCAGGGAGTCCTCCCTCAAAGAAGTGTAGATTAATCAAGTATGAGAATCACCAGATTGCAGTGATGTAAAGGTCTCAGAGATAAATTTGCCAATTAGTGTAGGCATGAATGTGGTCCCAGGGAATTCACTACCAGAACCTTTCAGTTTTAGAGCATGAAGAATTTTGGAAACATCTTGGAGTCACCTCCAAAAGCAGGCAATTCACGGTGGACCTCTTGAGATATACTTGTTGAATGAGCACAAGTCAATATTCCTCATTATTTAGCTGGAAATTGATCTACTTTGGTGGAAGTAGATTTGGTTACCATGGATGTAGCAGAAAACCCACAAATATGGCAGCTCCCATTATTTGTTTCCATCTCAAAAGGGTTACCCATTCTCCCTTTCCACTGGTGTGGATCCTGTAGAGACAATCCTGGGTCCTCACCTAAACCTTTTATGTAACGTTCTGTTTTGTTCAAGCTGCAGCATGGCTGGCTATGTGAGTTTTTGTGATGACACCCATGTTTGTCCAGGATTAAAGAAAATGAGTTGTAGGGTTGCTATATTAGAACTCCAGCATCTCATGGTATCCATTGAATTCCCTGACCTCCTGCTTCTTGAGAACCCAGGGAAGTGCTGTGCTCCTAGTAAGCTTAGATGTACTTCCAAAGATCTGAAAATGATTTCTTCAGGGCTTGGGGGTCCCTGCACCAGGAAGACCTTGCTGGATGAACAGGTACTGCCTGTACAAAGGTAGCTTGACACTTCTGTTTCTGATGCATATGCCATTTATCAGCCTGATAATTTTCTATCTGTAGCCCAAGCTTTAAGTGTATTGATGGCTATAGACAGAGGCAAGAGGAGATCCATAGCTAGTCTTATGAAGATAGATGATAATAAAGGTATCTTTATGATCATCATGAAAAGCTCATGTTTCTGTGGATCCTTCAGTGTGCTGTGCTGCATTTAAAAGGAGGAAAATAGCAAGCATGTGATCAGGCACCAGGACTAGGAAGAGTTCGAGGATAGAGACAGGGAGGAGAGCCTTCTGGGATAAACAGTAGTGACTCTATCATGCCAGGCCACTTCCTTCTTGCCCATTCATACCTCTGTCATTGCAATTACCAAAGGCCATCACAAGAACTGTTTGTACTCACCAGGATGTGCTTATATCTACACCCAGTGTCCTACAGAGGAATGAGGACAGAATAGCCACAGATACAGAGTCAGATTATTTGCCTGCCCTTTCTAGAAAATAGTTGAGACATGGCAAACTGAGTTAATGGGCTATAGGATCAGCAAGTCTCTGCCTTTCACAGTTGCTGTGTGGAAATAGACTCACATATGATTCTAGATCCTGGAGGTTCCCTTATACATGTGTGCAGGTTTCAAGTTTCCAAAGGTAGCTGCCTTCAGATAAAGTCCCCTATAGAATGTTTAAGATGGACTCCAGTTTTTGGAGGAATGGAAAGCAAAGACCCCGAGAAAGGCCCTCTTGCTGCAGTTGGAATTCAGAAAGCTGGCCAGGGGAAACTATTACTTAAACAACTCAAGACACTGGCGACCACTTTCTTAACATCTTGGCATCTCTTATACGTTGTGATAAACTCTCTCAGGTCTTAGATTTGCCTTGGCAGTGTTTAGCGTCTAAGAACTGCTGCACACCTGTGTTACTACCGTTACTCCATAGCCTGCTTTTATACTGACTCTATGGGGAGGAGGAGAAACTCAGAGCACCTCACTTTATACTGCTCCAGAACCAGACACTGCCTCACCATGGGAAACAATAGACTGCTGACTATACAGGATTCTTCTAGAAAACCCCTGGGGGAGGCTAAATTGTTACGATCGCAAGGATTTTACAGCTGTGCTCTCAATCATCCCCCCCCCCAAAAAAAAACACAAAAAATTGACCAGGTCAGTGACTGATACCAGTAATAGAAAGTTGTGGCCTGGGGCCTTGATTGTGGGTATCCATTGCAATGTCTGAGGACTCTGAAAAGTTAAATGCTTCTTCCCTCCATAGGTTTGTCAAATTAAATAAGCTAAGCTTGTCAATAGGACAAAGAAACTGTAGGAATAAAATCAAAATATCACTTTGAATACCAGATGAAGGCCACTTGGAAGATGTAACTTGGATCGTAAACAACTCAGCAGAAATGATAGGGGTTGTGTTCTCAGGTTCCTAGACCCACCTTCCTAGGATCAAAGTCAGTGGGTCTGGAATGTCTTTATAAATCCTTCATCCTGAAAACCATGAATTGTGTTGAAAAATTCCCACTACAGCATTTCATAGCTTCCTCCACTCGTTGGGTTTAACAATTAATCATATAATCAAATGAAGTGTAAATATCATGCCGAAGGGGGCCACTCTCTTCTGTCCTAACAGTACCATTCCTTCCTCTCCAAGGACATTCCACAGTTATCAACCACAGTTCTTCCTAAAAACACTTCCTGAGAAACTGGGCTTTGCCCAAGAAGACTCTGATTTGGGTCAGACTAAGACAAATAAAAAGTCATTCAATAAACAAGGCTGAAGCTCAGGTCCTTTCCATTCCCAATCAATTCTTTTATAAGACTGCATAATGCTGTTAGAATAAAAAGTATATTAATAAGGCACCAACAGTAGAAATTCCAAATGTTTTCATTTAAAGACTTTCCCATTATCCACATCCCGGTGAGAATTTAAAGATCGTGATTAAATTTCTCTTCAAGTTAAAGGCAAGTAGATTAAAGTCAACATCAAAAAGTTTTCCCAAATGAATTTAACACTTTGTTTACTCTTGAAATTTATACCACAACTACTCATTGTATGATAGTTAATATTGTCAGCTTGAAACGACCTAGAACCTTCTAGAATACAAACCTACTGTAGGCATGTCTGTGAAAGTGTTTGTACACTGGGTAAGCAGAGATGCTTAGACTCTCCCTAGACGGGCTATGGTCTTTGATGCATAAGAAAGGAGAAAGTTAGCTGAGCATACATACTCTTCACTCTGTTTCCTGTGGCCGAAATCTGACCAGCCACCCCAAGTTCCCACCCCCATGACCTTCACACCACAGTGGAATATAACCTCAGACTGTAAGCCAGGACAAACACTTTCTTCCTTAAGTTATTTTTGTTGGGCATTTTATCACAGCAGCAAGAAGTTGATATACAGCCTTAACAAACAGTTTACCTGTGTGCTTTGGCAATCACAGCTTGCAGTTTTTCTGTTCCTTCTACTCTTCCCATCATTAGGCAAGAGGGGCAATGAGGGATTAAGGATCGTTAAAAATACAGCTGAGATGAAAACAGTTCCTGGGGCTATCAAAAAAACTTATCTCTAAATTACGCTATTAGCTGCTGGTCTGCCAAACTGATGAGAACAAATGCTGGCTAGTTGTGTGAGGATATAACACGATGCAAAACTTGTGAAAGACCTTACTTAAGACTTCAGAAGCAGCTTTGTGGGCCACTCACTTAAGCCTGTGTTATTTGTTTGGTGGCAAATAGTGGGAGGTAAGTGGGTGGGGACCCACTTTCATTTAGAAAATTGCCTCTTTTTAGGAACAACTGAAGCTAATAAATGTGTCTATTGATCTATTTAACTCAGGGTAAAAAAGCTTCTGGAATAAATGGCTTTCAAATCCCTTTTCCACCTGGAAATTTATTTATTCTTTTTTATGATAATAAAGTGCTATGAATAAATGGAAAGACAGCCTACATTTCCTTTGATCTACTTAATGTTTGTAAGAAGCAAAACTGTTCAAACCTAGAGGCAGTAACGCAAGCACCATCATTCCCCCAAAGTTTATTTAAACTGAACAAAGTATTAGGCAATACCTCACGTTTTCTGATAGGTTCATCTTGCAGATTTGAGTCTTAGAAGGGAGGATTAGGAATTCAGTAGTGATCTTTCCCCAGCTGTCTACTCACTGACCCTATGGACATACTTGTTGAATAAGTGAGTGAATGAATGCCCAGACAATTATCCTAACCATACTCTTTCCTAGGAAGTTGGACTCTTTCTCGAAATATCTTCACCTCTACCAGTGTCTCCACAGCAGAATGGGAGAGAAAGGAAATTGTATGTCAAGGTCAGGGTCAAAGTCATCAAATAAGTCATAAATTGTAATTCTTTTCTTTCAAACTCTCACCCCATTCTCATTACACACTACATGTTCATGCAGGGACACTTTTGTGTTTTTAACCAGTCTTCGAGCCAGAGGATCTTTGACCCAGGTGATTTTTGACAGAAGGGATTCCAAATGTCTAGTATCTAGACTAAGTCTCATCTTCAACACCTCCCTACAGTCTCAAGTTTACAGACATTCTTCCAGGGGCAGCTTTGTCTTCCAATTTCTTTCTTTTTTTAATTTAATTTTTTTATTGGACATTTTATTTATTACATTTCAGATGTTATCTCCTTTCCTCATCCTCCACCAGAAAACCCCCTATCCCATCCTCCCTCCTCCTGCTTCTATGAGGGTGTGCCCCACCCACACCATTCCCACCTCTCTGCCCTCAAATTCCCCCACACTGGGGCATCCAGCCTTCACAAGACCAAGGACCTCCTCTCCCACTGATGCCAGACAATGCCATCCTCCACTACATATACAGCTGGAGCCATAGGTCTCTCCCTATGTGCTCCCAGGCTGGTGGTTTAGATCTTGGGAGCTCTGGTTGGTTGGTATTATCACTCTCCCCATGGAGCCTCAACCCCTTTAGTTCCTTCAGTCTTCTGAATCCTTCATTGTGGACCCTATTATCAGTTCAATGGTTAGCTGTGAGCATCTGCCTCTGCATATGTCAGGTTCTGGCAGAGCCACTCAGGAGACAGTTATATATATATCAGGTTCCTGTCAGCATGCACTTCCTGGCATCCACAACAGCATCTGCGTTTGGTGACCGCACATGGGATGGATACCCAGGTGGAACAGTCTCCAGATGGCCCCTCCTTCAGTCTCTGCTCCACATGTTGTGTCTATATTTGCTCCCATAAGTATTTTGTTACTCCTTCTAAGAAGGACCAATCCACCCACACTTTAGTCTTTCTTCTTGAGCTTCATGTGGTCTATAAGTTGTATCTTGGGTATTGCAAGCTTTGGGGCTAATATCCACTTATCCATGAATGCTTACCATGTGTGCTCTTTTGTAATTGGGTTACCTGACTCAGGATATTTTCTAGTTCCATCCATTTGTCTAAGAATTTCATGAATTTATTGTTTTTAATTGTTTAGTAGTACTCCATTGTGTAAATGTACCACATTTTCTGTATCCATTCCTCTGTTGAAGGACATCTTTGTTCTTTCTAGCTTCTGGCTATTATAAATAAGGTTGCTATGAACATAGTGGAGCATGTATCCTTGCTTTATGTTGGAGAATCTTCTGGGTATATGTCTAGGAGTGGTATAGCTGGGTCCTCAGGTAATACTATGTCCATTTTTTTTTTTTAGGAACTGCCAAACTGCTATGGAGGAGTGTTCCTCTTTCTCCACATTCTTGCCAGCATCTGCTATCACCTTCGTTTTTAATCTTAGCCATGCTGACTGGTGTGAGGTGGAATCTTAGGGTAATTTTGATTTGCATTTCCCTGATGACTAAGGATGTTGAATATTTCTTTAGGTGCTTTTCGATCATTCTAGCTTCCTCAGTTGAGAATTCTTTGTTTAGCTCTGTACTCCATTTCTAATGGGGTTACTTCATTGGCTAGAGTCTAATTTTCTCTTTTTTCTTCTTTTTTATTGGATATTTCATTTGCATTTCAGATGTTATCCCCTTTCCCCATTTCCTCCCACCCAGAAACCCCCTATCCCATCCTCCCTCCTTCTGCTTCTATGAGAATGTGCCTAACCCACCCACCTACCCCCACCTCCCTGCCCTAGAGTCTAATTTCTTGAGTTCTTTGTATAATTGGATATTAGCCCTCTATAGGATGTAGGATTGGTAAAGATCTTTTCCCAATCTGTTGATTGCTGTTTTGTCCTATTGACAGTGTCCTTTGCCTTACAGAAGCTTTGCAATTTTATGAGGTTCCATTTGTCAATTCTTGATCTTAGAGCATAAGCCATTGGTGTTCTGTTCAAGAACTTTTCCCCTGTGCCTAGGTATTCGAGGGTATTCCCCACCGTCTCTTCTATTAGTTTCAGTGTGTCTGGTTTTATGTGAAGGTCCTTGATCCACCAGGACTTGAGCTTTGTTCAAGCAGATAAGAATGGATTGATTTGCATTCTTCTACATGCTGACCTCCAGTTGAACCAGCACCATTTGTTGAAAATGTTGTCCTTTTCCAATGGACAGTTTTAGCTCCTTTGTCAAAGATCAAGTGACCATAGGTGTGTGGATTCATTTCTGGGTCTTCAGTTCTATTCCATTGATATTCCTGCCTGTCTCTGTACCAATACCAGGCAGTTTTTATCACTATTGCTCTGTAGTATAGCTTGAGGTCAGGGATGGTGATTCCTCCAGAAGTTCTTTTATTGTTGAGAATAGTTTTCACTATCCTGGGTTTTTTTGTTATTCCAAATGAATTTGCAAATTCTTTCTAACTCTGTGAAGAATTGAGTTGGAATTTTGATGGGGATTACATTGAATCTGTAGATTGCTTTCAGCAAAATGGCCATTTTTATTATATTAATCCTGCCGATCCATGAGCATGGGAGATCTTTCCATTTCCTGAGATCTTCTTCAATTTCTTTCTTCACAGACTTGAAGTTCTTGTCATACAGATCTTTCACTTGCTTGGTTAGATTCACCCCGAGGTATTTTATATTATTTGTGACTATTATGAAGGGTGTCATTTCCCTAATTTCTTTTTCAGCCTTTTTATCTTTCACGTAGAGGAAGGCTACTGATTTGTTCGAGTTGATTTTATAACCTGCCACCTTGCTGAAGTTGTTTATCAGGTTTAGGAGTTCTCTGGTGGAGTTTTTGGGGTCACTTAAGTATACTATTATATCATCTGCAAATAGTGATATTTTGACTTCTTCTTTTCCTATTTGTATTCCTTTGACTTCTTTTTGTTGTCTAATTGCTCTGGCTAGGACTTCCAGTACTATATTGAATAGGTAGGGAGAGAGTGGGCAGCCTTGTCTAGTCCCTGATTATAGTGGGATTGCTTCAAGTTTTTCTCCATTTAGTTTGATGTTGGCTACTGGTTTTCTGTATATGGCTTTCATTATGTTTTCTTTTGGTCATTGCACCTGCCCTTTTGTTTCTTCAGAATGCTCCCTTCCAACTCCATTCAGACACATATATTACAGTGTTCTGTTCCAAATCAGACATCTTTTGTCTCCATACAGACAATATCCTCTCTTTGATACATTGGTACATTTCCTACTTCATGATGAGTGTAAAGGACCACCAAGATGGTAGAGGCCTCCGAACTCACACAACCCCATTATATAGTTCAGAACACTGACCCCAGAGAAGGTAATGAATGCCTAATACCACAAAGCATATCGGTAGAGCAGCTGTGGCCCAAATTCAGCCTACCTGACATTTGCATTATCTTATTCTGTTTTGTCCTCTTACCTGGTTGCCATCTGTCACTAAACAGTAGAAATAAAGTAAACACAGACAGACTTTCAGTGCTGAGGCAGATCAAAGGAAACATAGGAGCACAACATTTCATAATATTAACTGGGTCTATCTTTGGGTACTTAGGCTGTGGATGATATTTTCTGCTTCTTTTTTCTTATTTAGAATGTTTCAAAGCTTCCTTAATGAGAGTGTATTGCTGGTAATTTGAAGGAAATCAATATCAGTGCAGAGAAAGATGAGAAGGAAGAAGCAGATTAAAAATAGGAAGAGGGAGAGGAAAAGTAGCAGGTGCAGAAGGAAGATGGAGGAGAAGAAGATAAAGAGGAAGAAGATGGACCCCTGCAGAGCCAGTGTAAGTATAGGAATATTTTGATTGCTTCTTTAGAAGGCTTTATGCATCACTTCTGAATGGAGGACAACAGCTAGCCAGTTCTCCTTTGCATTAAAAAACATAGTGCTCATCCCTGAGAGAGACTGATTTCTCCCTCTCTCAGCCTTCATTAATTTCTTGTAAATGGGGCCAATACCAAGAGGCCAGCCCTAAATACACATACATGCAAACAATAATAAATGGACTCAGTAGTGTGTGTGTGTGTGTGTGTCTGTGTGTGTAGAAACACAAAGAAAGGGAAGGCATGAAGATCACAAATTTGAGAAGGAGTGAGGAAGAAGCAACATGGGAAAGTTTGAAAGGAGGAGAAGGAAGATATAATTACATTTTACTTAAAAAATATTCACTTCTCATCTCAAAAAATTATATAGTTCTCACATAAGCCCCACCCCCAAGGGTATCCAATAGCTGTGTTCCAGGAGAAAAGATGCTTGTTCAAGAATTAGTGATCTCTTGACCCATATCTACATTGCTGACTTCACACTTCATCTGCATAGGCTTTTTGGATTACTGGGTTCCCTTGTGGACACTGAACCACCATGTACTCAGAACCAGGTTCTGGGATGTAAGTAGGGGAATGAGTGTGATAGAAATAGGACTGAGATGTAATTATTGGCTGTAAGGGCTTTCACTTAAGTGAAGGACACAGATGTGCTCATAAATAAAGCAAAGAAAGGATAGGGTGAAGGGAGCTGCCAAAGCCTACCCCAGATGCCTGGGGAATGACATCACATCCTCACTGGACACACTGCTGTCTTCAAGGGATGATATCGCAGCAGCTGCTTTCATGGATGCTATACTCATTCTGTTGCATGTGGGTTGGTTGTGGTGGGTCTCAGAAGCATGCGTAGGCCCTCTTCAGAAACCTTCACTCAGGGGCAGATACCTCATCTGTGTGCCTTCTATTTCTGTCATCGAAGTGATAAAAGGGTCCTCAACTGGATCAGGAACTAGGTCTTCAGAACAACCTCTAACAAGCCAGCAAGAATATGCAGAGTGTTCTCAGGAAGCAGAGAGTTCCCTGACTGAGCTTTCATCTCCTCCAGAATGCACACTACACATTTAGCAGTTTCCATGGCATCCTTTTTTTTCTTGTTTCTTTTCCTCATTCCTTCCTCTTTCCTCCTGCTGATTTAGAAGCTGTTTTAGTTTTTTTTTTTTTTTTTTTTGGTTTTTTCGAGACAGGATTTCTCTGTGTAGCCCGGACTGTCCTGGAACTTACTCTGTAAGCCAGGCTGGCCTCGAACTCAGAAATCCGCCAGCCTCTGCCTCCCAAGTGCTGGGATTAAAGGCGTGGGTATATACCCAGAAGATATTTCAACATGCAACAGGGCCACATGCTCCACTATGTTTATAGCGGCCTTATTTATAATAGCCAGAAGCTGGAAAAAACCCAGATGTCCTTCAACAGAAGAATGGATACAGAAAATGTGGTACATTTACACAATGGAGTACTACTCAGCTATTAAAAATAATGAGCTCATGAAATTCTTAGGCAAATGGATGGAGCTAGAAAATATCATCCTGAGTGAGATGACCCAATCACAAAAGAACACACATGGTATGCACTCACTGATAAGCGGATATTAGCCCCAAAACACACAATACCTAAGATGCAACACATAAACCTCATGAAACTCAAGAAGAAGGAGGAAGACAAAAGTGAGGGTGCTTTTGTCCTTTTTAGAACGAGTATCAAAAGATTCAACCAGACCTCCCAGGATCTAAACCTCCAGCCTGAGAACAGACAGGGGCAAGCTGTCCTCTGAGAGGCTCTAACCAGCAGCTGACTCAGACAGATACAGACATCCAGAGCCAAACAGTGGATGGAGCTTGAGGACTCTTATAGAAGAATAGAGGGAAGGACTGTGGGCCCTAAGGAGATAGGAACTGCACAGGAAGATCAACAGAGTAAACCAACCTGAACCCTTGGAGCTCTCAGAGACTGAATCACCAACCGTGGAGCATACCTACTCTACACAGATCTACCTCCATGGGCTGGACCTAGGCCTCCCTGCACATATGTTGTAAATGTGCAGCTTGGTTTTCATGTAGGTCTCAAACATCTGGAGTGGGGGCTATCCCAAAACATGCAGCCTGTATATGGAGTATGGTCTTCTAGCTGGGTGCCTCATCTGGCCTCAATGGGAGAGGAAGCACCTAGCCTCTCAGAGACTTAAAGTGGCAGGTGGGGGATACATGAGGAGGGGGTACTCAGAAAACAAGAGATGGGGAAGGATTGTGGGAGGGGGTGTCTGGGACGGGTTATAAAGTGAATAAGCAAAAAAAAAAAAATTAAATTAAAAAAGGAAAAAAAAATAGAAGCTGTTTTAGTTCCACCAGCTAGGTCTCATACTGTAGTAGTAAGGTCCTCTAGCAGCTAGGCAAGCAATATGTAAGAGCTCACATTTAACTTCTCAAAGCTTGAGCACAATAGCTCCTCAAAACTGCCATTTCCACTCTGTAACATGTTCCTGAGATTCCTGGATGTTTAATGGTCAAGTATACACATGCTATCATATTTGGGAACATTGGAAAATGTGAATCTTGGAGCACCAGCCTTGGGACATCCAGAGGTAGAGTACCAAGATGGTGGGAATTTGTTGAGTTTTACTTACTTCTGGACGTGAGCCTTACCCTTGGTTTGAGGTTAATAACAGTGCTAGAAGACATGCAGATGGACCTGACTTACGCATGTGAGGGCAAGGGTTTTTCTGCAAAAGTAATCAGGCCATATGTTATATGTTACTTACAGATACACATCATGGACAAAACGCTAGCCTATCTAAGGCTTGCCAAAGGCCCTTTTTGGGTTCAGAGGTGTAGAAACAGGAGTAAGGACTCCTGTCTCAGGACAGATTAAAAAAGAAAGAAAAATAAACAGGAGGCAAAGGGAAATGACTTTCTTCTCACTAGGCTTTAATGGCTTAAGAATCATGCTTTGGTTTAAGATTTCTTATAGAAACTGAACTTTGTTCGCTCAATATTTCTATGTTAGAGTTCTGTGTTTGGAGATGGTGTTTTTAAAGTAGTGATCAAAGTAAAATGTATATGTTAATATGGGCCAATGTAGCTGCTGTCATTATGAGAATGGATTAGGTCACAAAGAGATAAGCCTATATGAGGATACAAGAACATGAACACACCAAACCAAGGACATGGGCATTATAAGAAACCAACTCTGCCCCTGCTTTGGTTTCCCACCTGTAGCCTCTGGAACTGTGGGAGAGTGGATGTCTGATTTTTTTTTAGTCCCTGATCTATGGCACTGTCATGGTTGATTGAGGAAAGCAAAAACTTTTTGAGAGGAGATTTGAAAATTGGCAGCTAGTTAAATGAAGATTCATCTGCTCATTTTCCAATGTAGTGATTTGGTAAGCCTGAGATGGGGCCCCGAGTCTACTTGCACAAGATCCCCTTAGGGAATTGTGATAGTCTTCTGGACTTGGACTCTGAAATGGTAGAAATGAGTCACAACTCTGTCCAACATCACTCTGTGACCTTGGATAGAGGAGATATTTCCTGGACTTGGTTCTTTACTGAAGAATAAGGTCCAAACTATGGTTGATTCCTAGGCTGCAGAGTTGATGATAAGCAAGTATGTAGGATACTTATTAGAGGTATGTTAGCTTGTGATTCTGGAATAGAATTCCACAAACTGGTGGCTGAAACAACAGATCTTTCTTTCCTTGCTGTTATAAACTTTGGGAAGTCCAAGACAAAAATGTTATCATGGTTGGTTTATGGTAAGAACTGTCTTCATTACATTTAGATAGCCATCTTCTTCCTTGTTATCTGTAGTGGATTGACTCAAGGACACATTTCTACCATAAATAACAAAAGTTCTGAGATGCCCAGTTCCTTATGTCAAATCACACAGTGTTGGTACATCACCTATACAATCATGCAATCTTCCTGTGTACTTGGAATCATGTTTGGGTTGCTTATACACACAAATACAATGCAGATGCAATGTAAATAACTTCATAGCTAGAAAAATGTAGGGCTGTATTTCTCTGAACCTTATTTCAACAGCAAGAGTCTGGAAAGAGGTGATGATGGTAGAGCTGGTAAGAGAGGCAGCAGCACGCACTGAAGGTGAATTCTCAAAAAAAAAAAAAAAAAAAAAGGCAAGATATTTTGAAAAGCTATTTCCTACATATCATCCTGTCTCTCCTGGAAATTTTCAGTGAAATGCTTCAGTAACTATCAGTGCATTTTCTGTTGGAGCTGTTATTTGTAAGGATTAAGCCAGATGCTAATACTACCCTTTTAAAGGACACGTACCACAGAAGGGGTGGTACTATGAAGACTGTTACACCTTGGAACTACATAAAAAAAAAAAAAAAAGAATAGCCAACAAGGAGAAAAGTTTACATACAAAGCAGTGAGTTTAAGTTTGGGAATGTAGCATGCAGGAGAACCCTGGGTCTGAGTGTTTCCCAGTACCACATAAACCAAGCATGATGGAACACACCTGTAATCTCAGCAAGAGGATCGTAAGTTCAAGGTCTTCATCTCCTATATAGCATGTTCCAGAACATCTTGGTGAAAATTTTGTAGTATAACCATGGAGACCTAAGTTTGGGTCACTAGATAAATATAAAATTAAAGGTAGGGCAAGACAGTACATACTCCTAATTCTAGCTTTGGTGGGAGGGGGTGAGAGACAATGAAAACCCCAACTAGACAGTTTATCTGTGGTAGAGGGGTTGAGGTTTAGTGAGGGACAACTTCAAACAGTAAAGTAGAGACCATGACCAGGTTGATTCTCTCTCTCTGAAATGTAGGGATGTCTCCATATCTTTATACTAACAGAAAAAGTGATAATAGATACACTCCCATTCACAGCCTCAAAGAAAAGAAAACATACAGAAGTAATTATAACTACAGAAGTGAAGGACCGCTACAGTGAAAATATTAAAAATCTAAAGAAAGAGAATAAGACAAGACACAAGAGACTGGAAAGACAGCTCATGCTCATGGATTGGTAGAATAACATTTTGAAAATGACCATTCTATCAAAAGCTTTTTACAGAAACATTACAATCCCAATCAAAATCCCCATCTTATTCTTCACAGAAATAGATGAAATTATCCTAAAATTCATATGGAATCACAAAAGACCCAGATAGGAAAAACATCTTGAGCAAAAGCTGTGTTATAGGAATTACAATTCCAGATTTTAAGATGTATCACAGAGCCATAGTAATAGAAACAATATGATGCTGGAACAAAAGCAGACATGTAAAGCAATAAAGCAAAATTGAAGACCCAAACACGAAGACATATAACTCCAGCCACTTAATATTTGTCAAAGATATCAAAAACATAAACCAAAGAAAAGAAAGCATCTTCAACAAATGATGCTGGGATGTTCAAATGCAGAAGAATGAAATTAGACCTGTATCTATCACCTTGAACAAACTTAACTCTAAATGGACCAAAGACCTCACTGTGAAACCTGAATCACTGAAACTGCTAGAAGAAAACATAGGCAGGTCCCTATGAATGAAGGCCTAAACTGACAAATGGGACTTCTGCACAGCTAAAGAAACAATTAACTGGGTAAAGAGGAATCCCACAGAATAGAATGTAATCTTTGCCAGATATACATTTGACTGAGGACTAATATTCAGAATATATAAAGAATACAGAGTAAAAAACATGATCCACTCAAAATGGGGCTAGAACCTCAACAAAGAGTATTCAAAACAAACAAGCAAACAAAGAAAGAAACAACAACAAGAACAACAACAATAAAGCAATGACTACGAAGTATCTCAAAAAATGTCCATTGCCTCCAACAATTAGGAAACTGGAAATCAAATTAACTTTGATACTTTATCTTCTCTGAGTTAGAATGGCAAAGATCAACAAAACAAATAAAAATAAATGTTGGATGGCTGGTAGGATTTCAAAGTGTTCAGCCATTATGAAAATCATCATGGAGAATTCTCAAAGAGCTAAAAATAAATCTACCATATGACCCAGCCATGACATTCTTTTTTATACTTTAAGTACAATTTTTATACATTATTTATACTATGACATCCCCTTTTCCTATTTCTCCTCCCTAGAAAACCCCTCTTCCATCCCCCCTCCTCTGTTTTGCTTTTATACCATTTTAATTACCTGCAAGTATTAATGTTAGTTCTACGTTGAGGTACTAGCAATACAATAGATGCAAATAATCAAGGAACAAGCAAGACAATAAACACAAATACTCAAAGAATAAGCAAGGCAATAAACAAAGTTCCATGAACACCCCATGATCATTGTTCCTAAGGGCTTATCAGGATGACCAAAATATTTGAGCCTACTTCTCTGTCCTAGCCCAAAGTCATTTTCATGTCTGAAGCTTGTTTCCTTGTTCTAGCCTAATGTTTAGATCCTGCCTGAAATTACTTCTTTGTTTTAGCCTAAGATTGAGATTCTTGCCTGAAATTACTTCTTTGTTCTAGCCTAATATCAGCTTCCTGACTGAAGCCTACTTCCTTGTCCTTGGCCAATGTCAGATTCCTGCCAAGCAGACCATTTCCTTGTCCTTGGCCCTTGTCAAATTCTTGCCAAGCAGCCCCAAAAGCTCTCTGCCTCTCCCCCTTTTTTATTTCATAAAGAAGACTGAGCCTGTCTTAGGTCATTCTGCCAAGAATGCCTTCCTTACCTGTCATGGAATATGCATTATCAAAGACAATGCACATCTGTCTTAGGTTGGTAAGGCTCTGTGCAGAATCTTGCCCGCCCTCAGCTTGCCAGCCTGTTAATTAAATAACTGTCTCGGGGTCCAGCCATGACATTCCTTACAGTGGTTTTCAACCTGTGAGGAGCAACCCCTTTGGCAGTCCACAAACCCTTTCACAGTGGTCACCATAGATTATTAGAAAACAGATATTTACATTATGACTCATAACAGTTACAGATTATTAGAAAACAGATATTTACATTATGACTCATAACAGTTACAAAATTACAGTCATTAAGTAGCAACAAAATAATTTTATGGTTGGGGAATCACCACAACCTGAAGAATTGTAGTAAAGGATCTCAGCATTAAGAAGGATAAAAACTACTGTAATGGATTATATCCAAAACACTTGACATCCTACTCCACAAATACTTACTCAGCAACTCTTTTAAAGTTTTTAATTGGGGCCTTGTTTACAGTTTCATGGGCTTAGTCCATTATCAAAGCAGGGAGTATGGTGGCAAGCAGATGTGGTGCTGGAGAAGTAGCTAAGAGTGGTATCTTCATCCATAAGCTGAAGAGAGAGAGAGAGAGAGAGAGAGAGAGAGAGAGAGAGAGAGAGGCAGACAGAGGCAGATACAGAGAGAGACTAGGCCTGATGTGGGCTTTTAAATCCTCAAGGCCTTCCCCCAGTGCCATACTTCCTCCAACAAGGATACACGTTCCAACAAAGCCATACCTCCTAATCCTTCTCAAACAGTGCTACTCCCTGGTGACTAGGCATTCAGATATATGAGCCTATGAGGGCATTCTTACTCAAACCAACACCATGTGCTCAATATACAGGACAGCACACACTTGTAATCTAAGAGCTGGGGAGGCAGAGTATGGAGAATCCTCATTTAATCAAGGTCTTTAAGGAATTTAAGCCAGAGCTGTTACTCAACTCTACCACTTTAGAGTTCAAGTCCTACTTGCCTGGGGAACTAGATGTGTGGCAGATTAAAGGTATGACATGTTTAAATTTAGACCTGAAGATATGAAACAACTTTTTTTGCAAGGAGGGCAGAGTTATGGCAGAAAGATGTAGTAGGTATATTGGTTCACTTAAAATTGATTTGTCTTTATCTTTATTATTTTAAAGTATTTGAATGCACGTTGTCTGGGTGTAAGTTTGTGCAAGTGAGTATAGGTGTCCAAAGAAGTTGTAGATACCTCTGGACTGTAATTAGAGGTAGTTTGGACCACTAAATCTGACTTTTGGGAATTGATCTCAGGTATTCTGTAAGAGCAGTATGTGCTATTAACCACTGTGACATCTCTTTGGTCCCACAATGGTTCAGGTTTACTTGTGACTTGGCCTTATGCCTGGTGTTAGATGAATGACCTCATTTACCCCCAGATATCTAGTATAGGAAGTGTGGGATATTAAGGATGCAAGCTGACTTTTCCCAGTGAGTACAGAGGTGTAAATGCTTAAATATGTGCAACTGATCTTCCTGTAAAGCCAGCTTCTAGGCTGGAAGGTGTTTAGCAGTACTGAGAAGCAGAGAGAAATATTTCTATGTGTAATCCATTCGTCCCATCCTGACTCACAGCTGGACCAGGTTTCCCAGTCATCCTGGAGTAAACTCAGAGCTGGGAAGCAATAAGGTATGAATTTTTACTGAGTGGAAAAATGAAAGGGTATGTTTTGGGAATCTGAGCTTGGCCAGAAGATTTGTGGTTTCCTGCTCTAGAGCCATTCATTACACCATTTTGCTTGATGTTTTGCGTGTTTTTTTTGGAATGGGCCAACAGCAAGCACTGGTGGGGCAGAAAAATTCATGGAGTTGGGAGTCTAGAGAAGCTATGCTCAAATCCTGGCTTAGATTCCAGCTCAGAACATGGACTTCAGCATGGCCTAGGCCTTCTATGATCTCCGATGGGGAGAGTCTGAGATCTCACTCAGGACCCAACAGAAAAAGGCCAGCTGTGCCTTTTCATACAAAGGTTTTTCCTTGTGTGCTGCAGATGGCTGTCAGTGTGCTTGGCAACTCTCTCACAGAGTGTGGTCAGTAGCTATTGAAGAGAGGTCCCAGGTCTTCCTGTCTGGAAGGGATTTGGGAAAAACTCTACTGGTTGATGCATCTTTAGCCCAACAACACTGGAATACCACTGGACTGGCAGGAATATGAAAAAATGATGAGGTCTTCCAGGATGGTGGTAGTGACCAGAGCTGAAGCCAAGGCCAGAGATAACACGGTCATAAGGAAAGACTTATGGGTCTTGATTTTTTTTTAGCATCTTGATTAATCCTCAGAAATTAATTTTACAATGGTCCACCTTAATTTTGGAGCAGAAACTTTTGTAGTAAGTTGTTCCCTCTGCATGCACAGAGCTATAGACCCAAGACTGACTGGAAGTGGGGCCCGAGGGAGAATGTAGCCACAAATTTGGCTGGAGATTAAGCCTGACAGAGGACTCTGAGAGTCAAATCTTATCATTTGTTTGATTGCTGGAGTGATTTTACTTGATTGTTTTAAATTTCAAAATATTTGGTTGATTTCTTCTTTGCCTGTGTCTGTCTGTCTCTTAGAGTGATTTTATTGTATGTTTTTAAATTTCAAAGTATTTAGTTGATTTATTCTCTGTGTTTGTCTGTCTGTGGATGTTTCTCTCTCTCTCTCTGTCTCTCTCTGTCTCTCTCTCTCTCTCTCTCTCTCTCCTCTGTCTCTCTGTCTCTCTCTCTCTCTTCCTCTCTTCTTCTGCCTTCTTCTTGTCCCTCTCTTCTTTTTATAGATAGGAGTCTCATTGTATTGTCTAGGCTAAAATGGGAGCTTTCTTCAAGGAATACAGAGATGTACCATGACATGGGGTTCTTACTTTGATTTAGAATCAACGTAAATTTTATAAATTTGATGAATGTAGTTTAATGGCTTTATTCAAATGGGCATTATATAATAATCCAAATGAGAAATTAATATTATCTACTTAAATATTAGTCATTTATTTTTGTCATGCAGTTCAGGCTAGCCTCAAACTCACTATATAGATGAGCGTGTTCTTGAAATTCTGATCCTTCTTCCTTCACCTCCAACTTCACCTTAGTACTGGGATCCTAAGCATATAATGCAATGTTGGGAAAAATCTCAGCACTTTATTTTTGGTGTTACTGATGACATGATCAAACTTTGTGTTGTGAACATGATAAACATGTTTTCTGCTATTGAATATATTCCTTAGCCCTTCTTAAAATTGCTGAATAGAATTCTATTGTGTATATATTCATTCACTGTGACCATTTATCCATTGATAGACACTTAAAGAAAAAAGTAAAAGTAATGCAGGTGAATATGAGGAATTAGGAACCTGTGTGCACCATTCATCGAAATATGAATTCAAGCTACTTTACTCCCTGCTCATAAGCACACATGGATAAAAATTGATCCCATCATAGGAAGAACTAAATTCATCTGTTTCATCCTCATTCTAAGGCTCCCGGGACTCTGGACCTCTTCACTAAATCAGCCTAATATGGTGCCATCTTCATGTTATTCTCTGTATGTCACCATGTCTGGTTTCATTCCTTCTTTTTCTTCAACTGACTAACTTCAGTCCATGTGTAGGGCCATGTCATTTGCTGTCCATTTGCTTATAAACCCCTGCCTTTCAAATCATTAGATAACTGGCTTGTCCTTTTGTTCATTTGTTTCCACTCCAACGTCATTGCTTTAGAGGCCTTCTCTAAATTATTAAAAGTGAAGATAGATATATGCCACATGTCTTTAAGTTTTTCCTTATTATATGGCACTTGTCATCCCTTTAGTGTGTGTGCACATGTTAGTGTGAGTGTACATGTATCACTTACATGTAAAGGGTAGGCTGACATCAAGTATCATCTTCAGTTACTTTCTGCCTTATTTTATTGAGACAGGGTTTACCATTGAACCTGAAATTTACCAGTTTAGCAAGTAAGACCCCTCCTCTGAAATTGGGGTTAAACTCACATGCCACTATGTTTTGTCTGTGATGTGGGTCCTCTTGATTGTGTGGGAAACATTTTGTCCATGGAGCCATCTCTGCAGCCTCACATATCACTCTTTGAATAGTTTTTGAATATACTCTTCTTACTTTATTATTGTCCATCTCTTTTGCTTTGCTATGAGATCCATGAGTATAGCTCATTGTTGCCTAAGCTCTGGTATCTTAGGTACCTAACACTAATCAGGCACTCAGAATATGTAAAAAGAATAGAAGAGATTGAATTCCGAGTAGACTATATCTGTTAAAAGGCAATGGTGAGGAATGGAGCTCTGTCTAATTTCCAGAGATCTGTTAGACTTTGTGGTGTGATCACAATATGTGATAATATGCATCTAATTATGTCCACCCCTTTAACAGCTGGTAAATCTCATGAATCCATGATTATTTCTTAAAAACTCCCAGATGTTTTCATTGTATTCCATTTGCTTGGCACATAAAAGGATCCCAACAATATTTTTTGGTGAACTAAATGCCTGAATTGGTCCTCTTTCATCCCTGCAGCATAGAAAATAATGAAACTCAACATATCCATATTTCTACAAAGTGGGAGAAGTGAGGTTCATGCAAACCCATCAATTGTTATACCCAAGCTAGGTCACAATGCAAGTCTTAGTGGGAGGACTATTTTTCATAGATGAGTCAAAAGTTGTCCCAAACAAGATGTCTTTTCAAAGCTGAACAACTAAGAAAACCAAAAGTTAATCCATCACTTTTTCTTGAAGATGAAGGGGATCATTTTACAGAGGCAAAGGTCATACTCAATGATATGTCACATCATCAGTCAGTACTCAATTATGTTAGACAAGATACAAGAATAGAGCAGTTGTCTCTAGCTCTAGAAAATATCTGTTCCTACTAGTAGTGGGCCCATAGTACCCAACAGTATCATTGTAACTTTATTTATGCCATGTATAGAGTGATGCGCATGGTGGAAGAGATTGTACATTGACTATGTCATCCTTATTGATGGGTTATGATCAAGAATGAGAAGGCAGAACAATTTAGGTCTTTGTGTGCGAGTGTATGTGTTTATGTATGTGTGCATGTGTATGTGTGTGAATTGAATGGGACTGACCTTACATGAAAGCAGTCTGGCTGTGATAATGTAATGTAGCAGGCTCTTTGGAAGTTCTAATTCATAGAGTCAGCCCTAGCAGAGAACCCACAGTAGTTGCAGAGTAGAGTCACAAGTATGTACATATATGACCATTCCAATTCAGGTTCAGTGACCTAGCTAACTAGTCTCTAAACTATTAAGAATAGATTTGGGCCAGGAAGCCAAATGCCTTCTTAGTCTTTGGCTTGTTTATCAGAAATTAAGGAAGAAATAAGATTAAGGTTGAAAACCTTGGTCTAGGAGGCACTGTTTGAAGGTCTTGCCTATGAAGGAGACAGAAATGAAGCTTGCTACTTACCTGTAGCCTGATCGCCATCCCTGACCTCAAGCTTTACTACAGAGCTATAGTGATAAAAACAGCCTGGTATTGGTACAGAGACAGGCAGGAAGATCAGTGGAATAGAGTTGAAGACCCAGAAATGAACCCACACAACTATGGTCATTTAATCTTTGACAAAGGACCTAAAACCATCCAGTGGAACAAGGACAGCATTTTCAACAAATGGTGCTGGTTCAACTGGAGGACAACATGCAGAAGAATGCAAATCGATCCTTTCCTATCTCCTTGTACAAAGCTCAAGTCCAAGTGGATAAAGGACCTTCACATAAAACCAGACACACTGAAACTAATAGAAGAAAGTGGGGAAGACCCTTGAATACCTAGGTACAGGGGAAAAGTTCCTGAACAGAACACCAATAGCCTATGCTCTAAGATCAAGAATTGACAAATGGACTTCATAAAATTGCAAAGTTTCTGTAAGGCAAAGGACACCGTCAATAGGACAAAACGGCAACCAACAGATTGGGAAAAGATCTTTACCAATCCCACATCCGATAGAGGACTAATATCCAATATATACAAAGAACTCAAGAAATTAGACTCTAGACAACCAAATAACCCATTAAAAAATGGAGTAAGGAGCTAAACAAAGAATTCTCAACTGAGGAAATTCGAATGGCTGAGAAGCACCTAAAGAAATGTTCAGCATCCTTGGTCATCAGGGAAATGCAAATCAAAACAACCCTGAGATTCCACTTCACACCAGTCAGAATGGCTAAAATAAAAAACTCAGGTGATAGCAGATGCTGGCAAGGATGTGGAGAAAGAGGAACACTCCTCCATTGTTGGTGGGATTGCAAGATGGTGCAACCACTATGGAAATCAGTCTGGCGGTTCCTCAGAAAATTGGACATATCACTACCTGAGGACCCAGCTATACCACTCCTGGGTATATATCCAGAAGATGCTCTAACACATAACAAGGACATATGCTCCACTATGTTTATAGCAGCTTTATTTATAATAGCCAGAAACTGGAAAGAACCCAGATGCCCTTCAACAGAGGAATGGATACAAAAATGTGGTACATTTATACAATGGAATATTACTCAGCTATTAAAAACAATGAATTTGATAAATTCATATATAAATGGATGGAACTAGAAAATATCATCCTGATTGAAGTAACCCAATCACAAAAGAACATACATGGTATTTACTCACTGATTATTGGATTTTAGCCCAGAAGCCTGAAATACCCAAGATTCAACTCACAGACCACAAAAAGCTCATGAAGAATGATGACCAAGTAGGGGGGGCTTCAGTCCTTCTTAGAAGGAGTAACAAAATACTCAAGGGAGCAAATATGGAGACACAGTGCAGGACAGAAACTGAAGGAGAGACAGACCATTCCACCTGGATATCCATCCTATGTGCAGTCACCAAAGGTAGAGGTTGATGTGGATGTCAGGATGTACATGCTGACAGGAGCCTGATATAGCTGTCTCCTTAGAAGTCTGCAAGAGTCCGACATACTCAGTGGCAGAAGCCCACAGCTAACCATTAAACTGATCATGGGGTTCCCAATGGAGAAGATAGAGTGAAGGCTGAAGGAGTTGAGAGGATTCGAGACACCATGAGGAAAGCAACAATCCCAACCAACCAGAGCCCCCAGGGTCTAAACCACAAGCCTGGGAGCGCTTAGGGAGGGACCCAAGGCTCCAGCTATATATGCAAGGGAGCTATATATAAGTGGGAGAAGAGATCCTTGGTCCCATTAAGGCTGGACATCGGGGAGGGGGGGGAGATATTCGAGGGTGGGCAGGTGAGGTACGGGGGAGGGTGGATGGGGGTACACCAACGTGGAGGCAGGAGGATGGGGGAAGGGATAGTGAGTTCCTGGGAGGGAGGGGGGAAATGGGGTAAGGAGAGAATATCTGAAATGTAAAAAAGTTTCCAAAAAAAAAAAAAAAGTACCACCCAATCAAAACAGACTTTCTCGAACACCACAACTAGATTGAAAAGATTGCTAGATTGCTAGAGTGGCTTCAGGGTCAACTTGGGCAAAATTGTCTCTCTAAGTTGGTATGTTGTTTATATCTACAATAAAAGTTAGCAAATTTCTAAAATAGCCAGATTTGTACACCTTATTCATGTATAACAAGCATACATACAGCCAGTTCTCAGCCATGCCTGTGATAAAAGGCAGAGCCAGTTACTCATAAGTGGCAGATGGATTGGGAAAAGGTAGGTACCAAATATGCCAATGTCTGATAAATAAATTTAACTACTACCTGGCAAGACTTTATTCATTTGCTTTACCCTTCTCTTTGTTAGCTCATCAACATCCTTTGAATTTTCATCTCTCCATACTGATTGTACTTATTATTTTCTTAATTAACATTTTTTAAAGTAATATAATTTGTTCCCACATCTGCAAAAATGAAATCAACAGCATGATTATGCTTTCATGATAGTTTTTTCACAAATTTGAAGTGTTGATCCCTAGAAGTTTATTTAATCTTTATCCATCTTGGTTTCTTGAATACCAGTTAACTGGAGCAGACATTTTATCTTGTTACTAAAGAGATCATACTATTTTAATGAGATTGGAATTGCAGTCTCCATCATTATTTCTCTTTCTAGGTATTTCTGTTCCTAACATTTCTCTCAGTCCTTGTCTTTTCAGCTTAGCTAGAACAATAAGATAAGTGAAATAGGTCATGAAGATAAAAACATGAAAGGAAGATATCAAAGAATCTTTATTAAAGACCCTAAAAATTCCACCAGGAAACTTCTACAGAAGATAAATATTTTCAGGATACAAACATATACGATAGGATAAACATGTAGTAAGATACAAAATTAATATACAGAAATTAGCAGCCTTCCTACATACAACCAACAGACTGAGAAAAAATGAGAGAAACAATACCTTTTGTAGTAGTCTCAAATAAAATATATCTTAGATAATTCTAACCAAGCAAGTGAAAGACTTGTATAACAAAAGCTTTAAGAAATTGAGTAAAGACATTGAAGAAGATATCAGAGGATGTAAAGGCATTCTATGCTCATGGATTGGTAAAATTAGCATAGTAAAAAATGGCCATCCCATCAAAAGAAATCTACCGATTCAGTGTAACATCCATCAAAATTCAACACAATTCTTTATAAAAATTAAAAGGACAATTTTCAGCCTCATTAAAATAAAACATAAAAAATTAGGATAAGTATAAGAATCCTGAGTAATAAAAGAACCATTGACAGTATCACCACCTTCAATTTCAAGTTGTATTACAGAGCTATAATAATAATAATAATAATAATAATAATAATAATAATAATAATAAAACCAGCCTGGTATTGGCATTAAAAAAGATGTTGATCAATAGAATTGAATTAAAGACCCAGATAGATCCTATGGGTATCATTTCTTTTTTTTCTACCAAGAACCCAAAAATATGAAACAGAAAAAAACTGTCTTCAAACAATGTTGCTAGTCAAACTGGATGGCTGCATGTACAAGAATGAATGGAGAAATATATCTATTACACCCACTGCAGAAAACTACTCCAAATGTATCCAGAACCTCAAAGTAAGATCAGATACCTTTAATATGCTCGAAGACAAAGTGAGGAATAGGCTTGAATTCATTTGCACAAGGAAAGACTTTCTGAACAGGATACCGATAGCACAGGAATTGAGAACAATTAATAAGTAGGACCTCATGAAAATGAAAAGTTTCTAAATAGCAAAGGACACTGTCATTTAGACAAAGGTCAGGCTGCTGAATGGGAGAAGATCTTTGCCAAATACACACCCTATAGAGTACTGTCTTAGGGTTTTATTGCTGTGAAGAGACACCAGGAACATGGCAACTCTTATAAAGGAAAACACTGAACTGGGGCTGACTTACAGTTTCAGATGTTTAGTCCATTATCAAAATGTCAGGAAGCATGGCAGCATGCAGGCAGACATGGTGCTAGAAAAGGAGCTGAGAGTTCTACATCCGGAACACCAGGTAACAGGAAGAGAATTTGACATACTTTCTTCAACAAGGCTACACCTAGTCCAAAAAGGAGTGCCACTTCTTATGGGCCTATGGGGGCAGCTTTTATTCAAACCACCACAGGGACTAATATCTAAAACACATAAAGAACTAAAAGAACTAGATATCAAGTAATCTAATAACTCAATTCAAAACTGGGGTAGAGAATTCTAAAAAGATGAAACAAATGGTCTAGAAACACTTAAAGAGATGTTCAACATCATTGACCATCAGGGAAATGGAAATCAAGACTACTTTGAGGTTTTAACATATATAATAAAAATGGTCCAGATCAATAAAATGATAGAATATGATGGCAATCAGTGTGGAGTTTCCTCAGGAAGTTGAGAATCTATTTATCTCAAGAGCCAGCTATACCACTCTTGGGCACATACCAAAAGAGCCTGAGCTACTGGAGCCCATTCCATATGAATTCATGGCCTAGTGTACAAAAGAGAAATAAAGGAACTGACTGCAGAGTTTTTCTTTAAAAAAAAAAAAAAGAAAGAAAATTTTTGCTCATCCATGTTCACTGTTCCTCTATTCATAATAGCCAGAAATTGGAAACAGCCTAGATGCCAATCAGCTGATGAATGAATATTGAAAATGTGGTACATTTATACAATGAAACATTATTCAACTGTTAGGAAAACTAAAATTATAAAATTTTCAAGCAAATGAATGGATCCAGGAAAAATTATACTTATACTGAGCAAGGTAACCCACATCTACAAAAGACAAATATTATATATTTTCTCTTATATGTAGACATTAGCTTTAATCGTTGAATATGGTTGCTGCCATCTCAGTTACTACTGAAGTTAGATACCTAGCAAGGGACCAGGTTGGGGTAAGGTGGAAATTTGGATCTCCCAAGGAAATGGAAATAGAATATAATGTTGTGGAGTGATAAAGAAATAGGGAATAAGGGCAGGAGAGAAGAGTAAAGCAGGAATATAGGGAGGGACAACTAAATCTAAAGACCATTTAAAAACAATATGGAAACCTACCACTAGTACAGCCATATCCACTGGAAATGGCAAAAGTCATGAAGTCAGCACAGCTGTTTGACACAGTTCCTGCAAAGCTGAGTCAAATGCTGTGATCACTGTCTTTCTGTCTCTCATTTTTAGGTTTTGGTCTCTGCATGCTGCTTTCTTGGGACTTTCTGCATTATGATTCACTTTATGATTTTTTCAAGAGAAAAATTGTATCTGAGTAATTTTTAGGAGAAGTCCAAAGTTTACTATCCCTTCTGTTTTTAAAAGTAATAACCATCTGTCCCTATTTGGAAGTCTTCCTTTTGCCCTGGAAACTGTGATAAGCAAGCATCACACTAGGAATTTCTAAATGAGGCCACAACTCCAGGAATCTTCTTGGGATATCCTCCCCTAAGCAAACACAAACAATATAATTAGAACAGGTTATACAGAGACAATTGACAAAATATGACTGGCCGGGAGACTTAGTAACATATTCTAAGCCTACCTTTATAATATGCTTAGAGCTTTCCAAAAATGTAGTTGCAAGATTAGGAGTCATATAGGGTATACCCCTGAAGGAATAGAACTCAGTAAGTAAGATAGATCAGAAAAAAAAAAAAAAACTTGGGTTCTCCAAGGCAGCTTCAATGTTACAGCTTCTTGTTTCAATATCTGGGGTCTTCTGCTGCAACTAGGCTTCACCAATAGCCTCTCACAGGCTCTCATGGTGCCAAGTCTCAATTCCTTTGTATCACCTCTTCAGTCCTGGGACTTCAACTGCCACTGAGGCTATGCATTCACTAGTAACCTTTCCTGGCTTCTCACAGTGCCAAGCCTCAGCTGCTGATTCTTACACATTACCAAGTCCAGCTGCCAGAATGAGGACTGTCTCTGGACCACAGCTTCTTTGTGATCTCAGTTGACATTTCCCAGAAGATTTCACCTCAGTGATGATGGTCTCTTCTTAATCACTGCTAATTTCTTGGCTCCAGATAACTAGCATTAATTTTCCCAGTAACCCCTTCTACTCTTGACCCTAAAGCCAGAGCTATATGACTGAAGCTGTAGAGTTCTGCTGCTTGCTAAGGCTAGAACATGGCCCGCTTGTCTTATTATATTACCATAAGCTTTCTGTTTTCTAACTTTTTCACTGCATAAGCATGGCTGTTCTGGAACTTGATCTTCAGAATGCCCTTGAACTCAGAGATCTGCATGACTTTGTTTCCTGAATGCTGGGATTAAAGGCATGTACCATGTGACTGGGCCTAAACTTTCTTTAATTCCTTTTCACAATATGGAAGCTTAATTTGGTGGGATCTTGCCTTGAGGTCATCATTCCTTTTATTTCATTCAATATCCTTAATCTGATTATTTCCCTGAACACAGGGGTTTAGCTCCATTCCACTTTCTGGTGCCTCTTTAATTTTTGAACCAAACATTTTGTATTTTTTTCTTTCTAAGCTTGCTAAGCTTGATCAAAACTCTTCATAAGAGTACAGGATAGAGTCTATGATAGGCTTTTCTGAGATTTCATTTGTCAATGCAATTAATCTCAGTCTCTTCACCTTAGTTTCAAGCAGATGGTTCAGACAAGGGCAAAACCCAGACACATTCTTCACCAAACTATTACAAGAACACTCTCTAGGCAACATACTAAACTTCTCCTTTGAAACCTCTTGAATAAACCCTCCACAGTCCAAAATACCCTCAGTACAACTATCTTCCATGTTTCTAGCAGTATGGCCCATTAAAACCCACTTAAAGCATTCTACTGCTTTCCTAATCCAAAGTCTCAAAATACACATTTATCTAAACAAAAGCATGTTCAGCCCTATCACAGCAATACCTTACTCCTGGTATCAACTTCTAATTTAGTTATGTTTTCCATTGCTGTTAAGAGACACTATGACCATGGCAATTCTTATAAAGGGAAAAAAAATTATTTGGGCTGGCCTACAGTTTCATAGGTTTAGTCCATTATCATCATGGCAGGAAGCATTGCAGCATATAGGTAAACCTGGTACTGGAAGAGCTGAGAGTTCTATATCTTGATCCATAGGCAGCAAAGAGGAGGCTATATTCTAAACTGTGAGGAGCCTGAGCATAGGAGACCTTAAAGCCTGCCTACACAGTAATACACTTCCTCCAACAAGGCCATACCTCCTTCAATAAGGGTCATGCCTCCTAATAGTGCCACTCTCTATGGCCAAGTATCTAAACACATGAATCTATGGGGGGGGGCAATCCTATTTAAATCACCACATTGGGGTTTGGGAAGACTTTTTAAAAGGAGAGAAAAGGAATGAAAAATACACATTTGGATGGAAGACTTGAAGGTAAGGAGGATCTCGAAGGAGTTGGAGGAAGAGAAAACATGATCAAAATATAGGAAAATAAATAAAATGGGACCCATAAAGTTGTATTTACACATTTATGTTAATATATGTAATAATAATAAAGCAAAAGAGACCATTCATTTGAGAAGCCATGAGGTCAGGACATAGAAAGGATTAGAAAAAGAAAATGTGGGGATTTGGTGGGAAGAAAGAAAAGGGAAGATTAAAAATATTTTTGAACTGCTTCTGAAGTCTCCATATACAATTGTTTCTTCATTTGAACTTCTCACAGACATCTCATATCACATGTGCAAACTGGTTTTCTGACCTCTTCCAGTGTCTTGATTTCAATGAACCCTGCATTAGGCTCTGTGCTAGTTGAACCAAAATTTAGACATCATTATTTACTCTGATCCCCTCCAACATTCTGTTGATTAAAAAAATTATTCTTAAATAAAGATATAACAGTTTGTGTGACTTGCAAAACCTTGTACACTGTGTTCTATCTTATTTATCTTGATCATACTGCAGAGCTCATCAGACAGTTATTTCTGGTCCTTGAGCACACCACACTTCAAGGGCTTCTTTATTGGGTGTTTTTTCCCTGAGATCTTTACCTGCTCATGCTTTCCTTTATTCCTTCCATTGCAAATAACGTGTAATTTTCTCAAGAAGCCCTTCTCAAATTCTAAGTTCCCCTCATATTGTGTACATTACAGAATGTAATAATTTATCAGGCTTTATATTTAGAACAACCTAGAATCACACCAAAAACCTCTAGCAGATGGTTCAGTGAACATCCACCATCCTAAAACATTGACCTTATTAGCCTCACCTTTGTGTGAAAGATGTTAATAATGGACCAATATTGTATTAATAGATATTAACAACACTCAACAGTCTATTCAGACTTCCTGTTTTTATCCCCTGTTCTTGAATTTTAGGATGTCACACTGTATTCAATTGCTTTGACTTTTACTAGTTATGAAAAAATCATTCACACTAATTTTTGATTTGATAACCATGACAGTTTTGAAGGGCATTGATTATACAGTTTATAGAATGACCAAGTTTTGACATTTGCCTGATATTTCCTCATTGTTAGAATAACTTAAAATGCTATTCTAACAATGAGCTAAAAATAGCTTAAATAGCTTTTTTAGGTGGGAAACTACAGAAGTAAAATGACATCAAATAAAAGTAATATAACATACATCTAATTTATCACCTTACTCCACCCGTCAAAAGTATGTGTTTAATTTCTCCACTATGAAATGAGTCTCTCTACTTCCATATTGTACTTTACAAAAAAGGTCACTATGCACAAGCCAAAATTGAAGAGGGAATAGTGTGATCCTCTTCCCTTAGGCTGGAGGGTCTATATAATTTATTGGAACTATAAATTGAAATAAAAGATAAATTTGCTTAGTGTATCTCGTTTATGAATTTATTTATTCAATCTTTTATGTTAATTTGAACTCATAACACTTAAGATTATATTCTATCATTGTTTCATTTACTTTGCTGGTCATAGAATTTCAGCTTTGGACATTGAGAAATTTCTATGTGTTTCATTAACACTGCAATGTGATCTACTCATTTTGTTTTCAATGCTTTTTTTGCTTTCTGTAGTTACAAGATACTCTAGCTTATCTTACATATTTTCTACTGTAATTTTATAAATAATTTATTCAAGATCTCTGGTTCTCTTTACTGGAGGATAGCATTAGAAAACAAGATCTAGATACTACATATGCTTGTGTAAGAGTACTTCTAATTAGTTGCAATTTTGCATCCATTCCTGTGATTGTTTAATAAGTGCCTTTATCATCTGTGGAGTGTTCCTATAAGATGAAGACCTTGTGTGCTTTTGCTGTTGTTATGTTCTTAGAGTCCAGCATAAATAATATGCATTAAACACATACTTCTAGATGATAGAGGATTTAGTTTCAGTGAAATATTAATCCCTTAGGTTATCTAGAGAAAAAGTATTAGGATAATATAAGTTCCTTTCTTTCTTACTCTCCACAGCCATTCACCAACTCCTGGTGATTCTAATCTTGCAATGCATTTTTTAAAATTACCACTCTATGGATACATTTATTCCAGCATATATTTTCTATTTATAGTTTGCCGAGATACCACCACATGAAATATCTGTGCTGCTAGTTCAATCTATACAGCATATTGATATGAGATTAATTCTCCTAAAGCATATATATGTCAAAGATACCTTTTTATTAAAATTCTATTGAAGGAATGGAAAACTATGCCACATACATGAATAGGATGATGCTGTTTGTGGGATGACAGTCAATTACCAGCCATTGATCTATAGATTTGTATAATTAAAGATTTATAAACTTAATATAGTGATGTCATGTTTTGTAGAGATTGATAAGCCAGTTCGAAATGCAAAGAACCTACAAAAGCAAGAGTAATATTGAGAAAGATGAGCAGAGTTGGAGGATGAAACTTTCCTGACTCTGAGTCTTTATCTAAAGTGATATTAATCAGGGTGGTATGCTATTGGTATAAATACTGACCAATATATCAAAGTGAAAAATGAATATTCTAGAAGTAGATCCACTTTAATGCAGGTAGCTTATTTTTGACAGAGATATCAAAACCATCTAATTAGAAAGGAAAATTATGCTCACAAACTGTCAACTCAATAACTGGATATCCACCTGAATAGATGATCTTTTACCCTACCCTTATACTTTCTACAAAACTAATCAAGTATGAATCATAGGCCTAAATATAAAATTAAACTCATAAACGTTCTAAAGGAAAAACAAGAGAACATTTTCATCACTTAGAATTAGATGTTTTTTATCTCAGAAGCAATAAAAATATATTTTTTGTTCATACAAATTAGAAAAGTCTAATCATTAAAAGTACCCTGTTATGAAAATGAGTAAGTAAGATATATTTGGAGGCAAAGGTATTTTAAAAGTCATACATTTGGCTATGGCCATGGAAATATGTATAAAACTCCATAATTTGTTAAAAGATGAATAATCAATTAAAATGAGCAAAAATATCAAATGAACTCTTTACAAAAGAAGATTGCAAATGCCAAATGAACACAAGAAAGATTCCTCACATCACATACTTCCTAAAAATGGAATTAGAAATGACTAGAAAATGTCACTATTTAACAAAATATTTAAAAATAAAGATTGACCATGCCAGATGGTAAGCAGAATATGAAGGAATTCTCATACTCTTTCGATGAGAATGAAAAATAAAATAACCACTTTCTTATAAATGTTGTATCCACTAACTGTAGGCACAGTCATTATACTCCAATTATCTAAGATCAATGAAAACACATATTAAAGAAGAATATCATGGGAATGTTCAAATAAAGTCTATTAACAAGAGCCTAACATTACAATTTTCAGGAGTCCTTCAATAGAACATCCATAGAATGCATGAAAATCCACTTCTGACATTTTATCTAAGAATGCACAGTACATGCAATAACATGGATCATTCTCAAAAGATTCACACTAGATGCGGAAGAATTGAATGATTTAGGTTCACAGTTCTACCTTCTCCAGATGACAAGGTGAAAGTAACTACATAGTAGCAGGCTGTGGTTTTTCTTTGTTGTATTTTATCTCAACATAAAAAGATGTGAATTAATTTTCACCCCAAATACCTCTCCATTTATCTTAACACACTTGGATGCTGGTTTGTGATACCTCATCTGTCGTGCACTAAATATGCATATATTTGAGGCTGCTTCCAGGCAGATCTTATACACTAATCTGTCTCTTCTATCACAACTTTTGGTAATTATTTTAACTTTAGAATGTATTTTAATACATTAAGGTAAGTGTCCCTATTTATTTTTTAAAAAAGATTTCTATCTAATGTTTTTACTCGTTTATAGTTCAGTTTAACTTTATTTATCAACTTACTTGTATGTTTAGTTTAGTTTTGGACTCTTTCCCACTATGGAAGTATAACATGATCTATTTGTACTTTGGTTATTTCCATATTATCGGTCAGACTGAAATTCTCTGCTCACCCCCTTTTGAGACAGTGTCTCACTCTGCAGTCTTGAATTTGCTATCTAGATGAGGATATCTTTGAATGCTCAACCTGCACTGCTTCCTGAGTTTTGGGGTTAAAGGTATATGATACCACTCCACCCCATGAGCAATTTATTGAATAAACTAAATATGTATATGATAACTTGGAATTTAGAATCTTTATTATATTCAACTTTTAAATAAAAAGTCATTATAATAAGTTCTAGATCTGGCCTAAGGATCTACAAGAAGACTTGGCACCTAAAAGCAAACCTGAAGATCTGAGTTTTGATTCATAGAGCTAACAATGAAAGGCAAAAACGTCAACTACTGAAAGTTATCATTTGACTTCCATGTGGGTGCTATAGCATGTGCAGATATGTATACACACACATATGTTCACGTGTGTGCACACACATGTATGTATGCATGTATGTATGTATATACAAATAGTATTAGTAAATGCTTAAAATATTTTAAATACCATATATAAATAGCTTAAGGCCTGAAAATTCTTACTGGGATTCTTCATATTTAATTATATGTAGTAACTTTGGAGAAATCTAAACTTTCATAAATAATAAGGCAGGAAATGTGCGTTAGCAGTCTGCAGCTATGGACTGAGCAAGGAGGTAGTGGCCTGGGAATAAAAAACAAATAAAAACCCCATTTCTTTCTCCATGTGGTCACAGGACCCCTTTCCCTCCTTTCTGGTTCAGTTCCATGAGCTGGTGAGTTATTCATGAGTTATTTGTACACTATTTACTCAAAAGTTCATTTAGAAAAAAGGCTTGAGTTTTGTACCTGCACTGGTCACAGTTGAGCAACTGTTATAATCAGCAGCATTGCTTTCTACTTAAGTTTGAGACTAAGGATAGGGATTTTGATTATTCATCTGAACAGTTAGGCCATCGGTACCAGAGCCCTAACACCAAATGGTTGTTAGTTACCCTTTAATGTCCAGATTCACTAATGATATGAGTAGGCCCTTCTTTTTTCATCTCTTCCTGGCTGTAGTCCTCAGCCATGTGAATGCTCCTGGGACATGAGTTTAGTGAGTACAATGGTAAATATTGGTTGTCAAATTCTTTGGATATGTAATCAACTAAAAGACACAGGTATGAGCTGAATGTTGTGGTGTACATCTTTAACCCTAGCACCCAGAATGCAGAGGCAGGTGAATCTATCTCTATGAGTTTGTGGCAAGCCTATTCTGCAGAGCAAGTTCCAGGACAGCCAGGGCTATGTATAGAGACCATGTCTCAAACACCACCACCACCAGCAGCAGCAGCAGCAGCAGCAGCAGCAGCAGCAACAAAACAAACAAAAATCAAGCCTTCTCACCCTCTCTTTTTCAGTGGGTCTGTGAGGCTATTTCATGGAGGGATTAACTGAAGGATAGCACATTCTATTAGAGTCCCTTATAGAAGAGAATGTAAAGGAAGAACAGTGATGCTTGCTCACCTGCTTTCACTTGTTGCTAGTGAGTACCTCTGTGTTGCTGCTGCTGCTGCTGCTGTTCTTTGCCTGCCTTCCAGCATGGACCCAAGACCAGAAGTTCTCCATAAACTCTCCTGACTTTGAGTGTTAGATTGGGATAGCTGATGCATCTAGGTTTCTGAACTGTGCAGCTACCTGGTTTTCAGGCTCTTCAGAGGGCAGATGCCTATTATTGGGCTACTCAGCTCATATAGTGTGAGGGAACATTTAATAATTCCTCTTTTATACTACACACTCTTTCTTTTGGTTTTATTTCTAATGTAGAGTGAGAACTCTGTGATGGCTATCTAGAAAGAAAGTACTTGTGGTGGTTTGAATAGGAATAGCCTCCATAAACTCATGTGTTTGAATGTTTGACCCCTAGGGAGTGGCACTATTAGGAGGTATGGCCTCAGTGGAGTAGATGTGACCTTGTTAGAAGAAGTGTGTCATTGCGGGCAGGCTTTGGACTCTCCTATGCTCAAGCTATGTCCATTGTGGCACACAGATTCATTCTGCTGGCCACAGATCAAGCTTTAGAACTCTCAGTTTCTTCTCTAACATCTTGTCTACCTGCACACTGCCATGTTCCCTACCATGATGATAATACACTAAACTTCTAAACTGGAAACCAGCCCCAATGAAATGTTTCGTTGTTCTTTTTGTCTCAGTGTAACTCTAACCAAACAAATGAAAGACCTATATGTCAAAAACTTCAAATCTTTCTTGAAGAAAGAAATTAAAGAAGATATTTGAAGATGGAAAGTTCTCCCATACTCATGGGTTGGTAGTATTAACATAGTAAAACTGGCCATCCAACCACTGCAATTCCAAACACAATTCTTCACAGACTTTGAGAAGACAATTCTCAACTTCATATAGAAAAACAAAACACCAAGGATATCTAAAACAATCTTGTACAATAAGAGAACTTCTGGAGGTATCATCGTCCCTGATTTTAAAAACTGTGCTACAGAGCAATAGTAGCAAAAAACTGCATGGTATAGGCATGTAAACAGACAGGTTGATCAATAGAATCAACCTGAAAACCCAGAAGTAAATCCACTTACCTATAGATACTTGATTTTTGACAAAGAAGCCAAAATTATACAATGGAAAAAAAAAGAAAGCATCTTCTGGTCTAACTGGATGCCAGCATGTACAAGAATGCAAATTGAACCATATCTATCACCTTGCACAAAACTCAAATCCAAGTAGATCAAAGACTTCAACTTAAAGCCAGATTCACTGAATGGGATAGAAGAGAAAGTGGAGAATAGCCTTGAATACATTGGCACAGGAGACAGCTTCCTGAACAGAACACCAACACCTCAGGCACTAAGATTGACAATTAATAAGTGGGACCCCATGAAACTGAAAAGCTTCTATAAGGTAGACACTGTCAAAAGGAAAAAATGGTAGCCTACAGAATAGGAAAAGACTGTCACCAACTCCACATCTGACAGAGGGCTGACATCAGAAGTACATAAAGAACTCAAGAAACTAGACATCAACAAACCAAATAACCCAATTAAAAAAGAAATAAAGAAATGTTGTCCTTTATAAGAGTTGCCTTGTCCATGGTGTCTTTTCACAGCAATAAAACCCTAAAAGAGAACTCTTCTGTATCTTCAAGTTCCACTCATTAAGTCCACTCAGTTCTTGAAGTTTGGAATAAAGGATTTAGATAACTTTTATTTTGTAAGCCTTTCATGAAGGAAGGTTCCACAGGACTCTAGGGTTTTTTCGAGTTGACAACCTTATAGCCTAACAGGAAACTGGGAAGAACATCTAGAGCAGAGGCAGAGGTCTGTGCAACATTTGGGCTAGGGCCTGCACTACTGAAAGTATCCAGGAGTCAGAGACTCAATCTAAAGTCTGCAAGTAATCAGCCAAACGGTCCAGCCAGCAATCAAGACCATGAGTCACAGAACAAAAGGAGCCTGGACTGATTCACAGGCTGGGAGTGACACATTGAGACTGCGGCCCCTGTAGAAACTTGACAGGAAGAGGAGGAAGCTAAGATGGGGGAAAGGGCTGCTATGCTAAAAAAAAAAAAAAAAATAGAATCCACAAAGGCCCCATGAAAAGAATAGATGATGCAGGTAGATACTAATCTTCAGTGAACCCAGAGCCACTCCAGAAAGGGCTAATCATTTGCTTCAGTGAAAAGCCCACTTGCAGGTTTTCTTGGAGCAAGCTATCTAAAACTAGAGGGCAGCTGAGCCTCTGAAGCCACAACTAAATAAAAAGAAAAAGTTTAGGAGACAGACTATACATGGAGATGGGAACTACTCTGAATCTAGCCTGGAGCTCCAAGTTTCTAATTGAGACTGACTAGTGGCCAGCCCAAAGTGAGCAGACTGTCACACTATCCATGGAAAAATGCAGCTGAGTTGAAAAAAATTGTGGGATCTCGGGCTAGTCTACAAACAGGGCATAACAAAATACAATTCACAAAGCATAGCCTTGTATCTGGTAATAGCTCTGGCACTTATCTCTTCTTCTGGGATCCCCAGCCTCTGTCTACTTCATTTCCTTCCCTTTGTTCCTGAGTTCACCTTCTCCATTCTTCAAATAAAGTCACAAACCCCTGTATTAAGCACTTCTTGAGAATGTTCAAAACTTTTCACTGGTCTTTTGCTTTATGTCCTCCTATTTCTCCAGCTTCTTCTATAATCATAGTGTAGCATGCTTTAGTGTCCCTGTACTATACCACCATAAGTGAATCTTGATGTCTCCATTTCCCAGAACTTCCTCATTCCATAGATTGTTTTCTTGCTTCCAAACCCATCTTTCTAGTTTGTGGTTTAAAATGCAAATGAAACAATGGATGCCTATCTCTCAATCCAATTCAAGTGAGCCTTTACTATTTAGGGTTTGTAGAACAGACTCAGGAATCTCTGAGTCTGTATTATTAGTCTGTGGAGAATGTCACTAGTGAGCTATTCCTACTGGGAGCCTCAAACAGAGCTGCAATGAGGACTATTGTTGGGACTGATTTTGCAGAACATGTGGAAAAAAACATTTACCTACTCCTATGTAGAAATCTGCTTACGGTCTTGGAATATTCTTTTAAACATTCCATTCTTGCATAATTCACATTCCTATGTCCAAGTTCTAACAGAAAATAGTCTGGGGAGTAGTAATTTCTAAGAGAAAATTGAGCATATGTTATGAATACCATATGCTCTGGCTTTGGGGACAACGAAGTTAGGTTTAGAGAAGGAACATTTAATTCTCTGATTTAGGAAAATAAATTCATAGGATTTCATGCTGGGAAGTAACCCATATACAGCCATCTTACTTTCCCTTTTGGTCCCTTGCAGATCTCAGAAGATAGAAGCACCATGATCAGAAGAAAATGACACCTTTGATTAATGACTTTAGTAAATGGCTGTTAGAAAAGTCTTACAAAAATGATTCTTCCATATCATGGCTCATGACAAGGTGAAGGTGGTGATGATAAAGAAAGAGAGATGGTAATCTTATACTATTTCCCTAGATTTTTTGAGTCATCAGATAGTCAAGCCTTTGAAGCATGCTCAGAATATATCTCCTGTGGTCACTAGAGATTTCAAAGAGTAATACAAGAAGGGTGATACTAAGATTGATGAATGCAGATATGTCTCACTAAGTTTCTCAGGACTGTTGTTTCTCTGACCCTTGGTTTAGTTGCCTATCTAGTTTAAATATCCACTGTGGCCGGGCGCTGGTGGTGCACGCCTTTAATCCCAGCACTTGGGAGGCAGAGGCAGCGGATTTCTGAGTTCGAGGCCAGCCTGGTCTACAGAGTGAGTTCCAGGACAGCTACAAAGAGAAACCCTGTCTCGAAAAACTAAAAAAAAAAAAAAAAAAAAAAAAAAAAATCCACTGTGGTTTATCTCCATGTCAAACTGTGTAAATAATGTAGTCTTTATTAAAACTAAGTACCAAAATTTACTAGTTACTTTCTGTGTCTTCTTATATTAGGAAGACGTAACCAGGGCTCTGATATCTACTACCTGGTGACAATACCAATTATTACAGAATAATGAAGAACAGTAGTTTTCAACATGTGGGTTGTGACCCCTTTGGAGTCCTTTATAAGCTATCCTGACATTACAGAATAATATCAGATATTGCAATTCACAATACTACCAGAATTACAGTTATGAAGTAGCAAGAAAATTTTATGGTTGGGGGTTACCAAAACATGAGAAAATGTATGAAAGGGTCTCAGCATTAGAAAGGTTGAGAAACAATGATGTAGAGAGAAGGTAGCTATGTTCTTAATGATGGCCAACACTAACTGTTAATTTCCATAGTGCTAGATAGACCTGAAGCCTCTGTAACTTCCTTGTGCTGGTCCACTATAAGGGACAAAATCTAAGTAGAAAAGAACATCTCAGCCATCCCAGCTATGCTACTGCATTGTTTCTGTCTGTGCTGGTGTTAACTGCATCACTGAATCTGACTTAGGGTTTAATCCTTTGCTAATATTCCACATATGATCTTGGAGTTCACAGAAAGAAGAGAGGTAATACATTATTCTGTATTGACTAAACCCAATGAATATGACCTTTTCTGAACAAAGCTATGCATCTTTCAACAATGAAGCAGCCACTTGACAGATTAGTCATTGTCAGGTTTGTAAAAGGCTGACCTGCCCAGACAGGACAACTCCTCAATACCAACAAGATAGACAGATCTTTGTTAAAAGACACAACTAAGTCCACCTCTGAATGGTGGCACAGATTCACTTGCTCATTGTGCTTCCAATTGTGGTGGGAGCTGAATAGAGGGCAGGGCATAATTGGTTGGCATGTTGGTAAAGATTAAGGATAAATTAGGTCATGTAGAGTACTGGCTTCAGCTCCGACAGGTGGCAGACTGTGTCAGACACTGGAAGAAGTCACAAATGGGAAGAAAAGAAATTAGGACACACATTATGCTTAATATTCAGTGGACACTTTCCACAGTACTCATGGCTATTCACTCTCTAGCCTTGTCTAATATGGTACAGCCTAGTCTTCCTGGTGTTCTGGGGATATCTATATAAAGAACTGTTTCCCTGAACTACAGAGAATACCACTGGGCCCTTCTGAGTGGCAATCAGTTCTGCTCTGGTGTAAACAGTCATTTTGATGTTCCAACAATGGAATATGTTTCATCAATAAATTGGACACTCATGGGAAGGCATTAGTTCTTAAAACAAATCCATACTCCACAACTCCATTGACACCATGAACAGTTGCCAGCCTGGGTCTCTGGGCTCTTTGCCCAGTGTTGTACTCATCATTGACAAAGCCTTCTCTTCAGTTACAGTGGCCGATCTGTCCTTCTTCAAAGGTATGCCTTTACTGCTGTTGTGCCTAGGTTTTCTAAGACTCCCTTCCTCCAAACCCCTCCCACATACTTGTCATACCTTAAAGGCCAAAGAGGGAAGTATACCCCTTCTGAGATGCCAGCTGGAGATCAGCATTCTGTCAGAACAATCTTTGTTCTAGTACTACTCTGCCATATTACTCAAATTTTGCATTGCTTGTCCTGTCTGTTTAGTGACCTAGGGGAGATGTTGACAATCAATGACCAAAGCCGAACTCAGTCCTGTCTCTACAACAGTGTTTGCCCAAATCTGGTCTGAAACAGCTTTTGGATACATGTTTAGTGGAGTGAAATACATTTCTTCTACCTAGGAGAAGAAAAAACAAGCATCTTTTTTTCTTCCTCCAAACTTTCTCAGTTTTGATTTATGGAATTCATTAACTTGGTTATTTTCTTTTCTTCTCATCTTTTGTGCTTGGTTCTCAAGAAGGCTGATCTTTTAGTTCCAAGGTGGAATTAAATAACTAACCTTTGTGGAGCACTTTGTAGTTTTCCCAGAACTTTACCATCTACTATCTAATTGATCTCCACAGCCACTCATGAATTATCCTCAATTTAGAGCACAGGAAACTGTCTCCTACGTAAAGTGACCCGTCTAGGCCAGAGCAATTAAGTGGTCAACTGGGGATGAGAACCCAGGCTACCTGCCTCTAACTCATGTTCTCTCCACGATCAGAAAACCTATAAATGAAACAAATGCCATGGACCACAAGCATTTATTGACTTTTCAGTGCCAGATGCGGTGATGCACGCATAGCATGGTTACCATGTTTTATTTGGGTAATGTGCGTATGAGTGTGCCTCAGGAATCATCCATCTTGTCTCTGGAGACAGGTCTCTTATTGGCTTGTTGATCACTGATAAGACTAGACTGGCTGGTCAGTGAGTCCCAGGGTTCTACTCCTTCTGCCTTCCTGTAGCTATGATTACAAACACAGCCCCACATCTGGCTTTCTACATGGGTTCTTAGTGTTAAACTCACCTATTCATGCTTGCATGGCAGTCACTTTCCTCACTGAGCTGTAGTCTCCTTATCCTCCTATGATGTTTTAACAATAACAATTTTGGGAGGTGAAAGCTATTGTTATTTCTGCCACACAGAAAGGAGTTAGGGAATTCCCTTATTTCTTTTTTGGGGGTATTGGAGATTGAACACAGAACTTTATGTATTCTAGGCACTCTACCACTGAGCTATACCTTCAGCCTATATCAGAACCACAGGGTATATGGTTAGTAAATGGTAGAGTTCGCATTTGTACACACAGTTTCTGAGCTCCTGAGAATGATTGTTTGTAACCACAGTTCCTGAGCCATGTTGTCTCGCTTTGCTGGCAAGATCAGGTTTATTGGCATTGCTGGATAGTTTTGTGTAGTCACCTGCCACTTTAGAAGAACTCATTGTGCCTTGAAATCAGAAACTCTGTGCTCCAGTGTTGACTTAATCATCTCTGATGAGAAACCCATAGATTACTTCTGATCCTTAGGTTTTCATTTGTCAGAAAGAATCATGTCTTTCTGTATTGTGACCCTACTCACCCCTATCACCTGCTGAAGACTAACTTCTTGCTTTGTCCATTAACATGTGACCGTGTGCAGTGGTAAATAAAGACTCATATCTTGTTTTCCCACAAAGATGAATTTTTGGGCCTCTCTTCCTCTGGCCAAAAGCAGGATATTTTATCTCTGTGTGTTTCATTTACTTCCTCTGAAGAACGTAGGTAATGATTGCATCTACCTCATGGGTTTTTGTGAAAATAGCACCAAATAATACTGTCTGCAGGGCTGTCAGCCTGATGTATAGTACAGAGTATCCTTAAAAGGTACTGCTTTCAGTCCATATGATTTCTTCTCCTCAACCTCACATGTTGACGATTTCTCATCTTAGTATTTCTCATTTCCTCTGGTCACAGTCTCCTGAGGCCCCAGAGCTCTGAGTCATCACTGCCTACACTTACTTCCTAGCTTTGTTTGTTCTATTACATCCTGTAATCTAAAAAATGCTCAGGTATTTCCTAGACTTCAGGAGCTACATTCATTTCCCCTTAGTTTTCCCTCCAAACATCTGGACAGTAAGACTTCCAGACATTTTCCCAGACTACTGAAGACTTAGCTGCCAAGTTCAATGGTGCCTTGCTGGCAACTTCATTTCCCAAACCCTCTGCATGGAACTATTGCACAGACCAACCACTTAGCCAAATTGTCTGATACCAGTCCAATTATCCATTCACCCAGCCAGCATCCCAAGTTACTTCCCACTCCATGTCTTCCTTTTAAATGAAACAAATGTTTTGTTTTCTTCTTTCACTAAACTCAACATGCCTTTGTGCCTATTAGAAATTCTCCAAGGACTTCACAGACAAGACCCCAAGGCAGGACTCCTGCCCTCTTGCCACTCTTGTTGACTCCTCTCCATTCCTCTTCCTACCACAACATCTTGACAGATGCCTTTTCCATTAGTACTTTAAGTACCATATACCCACATGATCTCCCCTGGAAATCTTTCACAATCTCCCACTTTCTGCGTTTAATATAACAGAGATGGTTCCCAGGTCTCTATCTTCAAACCTGCTACGATCTGAGCCCTAGATGGCTATCTCCACATGAGTGCTGGATGTTCCACCAGATGAAGCATCTTCACACAGCAGAAGAAATACCAATTTTTCTTCCTCACAAAACTTGCTCTGCTTGCTTAGCCTATTTCTGATCAAGGCAGCAACACCTCCTAATCACCAAGGCTTGTGACCTATGAGTCATTCATCTTGTAGAGCCTCTTCCACCAGATAGCAATTTCTAGAATGTGTACTTCTGGAATGCAGACATTCCCTGCGCTTCCCTCCAGGTCCTCTGCTATTTCCTTTTTAAAGTTCTGTTCTTGGTCTGGATGGTTATGAAAACCCTTATCCTTCTGCCCTAGCATCCACCTTTCTTCCTTTCAACCTCCACCTCAGTTGCCAGAGGGATCTTCTTACAGGCATATCTGATAATGTCTTTCTCATGATGACCTGCCACTTACACAGATTAAAGGGAAATTGAACTCATATGTATATTACAAGGCAGCATATATACACACATATCATTTAAAATCCACCCTTTCCTAGCTTTCTCTGGTCATGACCATATCTATGCATAAACATAAAAGCAAAATTAAAAGGTACCTTCTATTAACAGTAATTATGAAGATGAAGTCATTTAAAATTTTCATCTTTAAACTTTTCTATTTTGATCAAATTTCTTCTATTTTTAGAAGAACATGAATTTTTACAAAACAGAAAAGTTTAGGGGAAAAAAAGTAGATCATCATTATCTCTAAGATAAAGTTCAAACTCCTCAAAAGCCTGCTTAAATGGTCCTGAACAGTGTGGCTGCTGTCTGAGGACATCTTCTGACTGCTAGGACTTATGTAAGGAAAAGTTGTCACCAAGTACAAGGAGTGCAGGGTCTACTTTCTCACAGGGTCTCTTAACACTTTATTTTCTCAGCAGATTTCTGGTCTCCCAATTTGACACCTTCCTTATAATGCCACTAAATGGCTATGAAGGTAACGCTGTGCTTAAGGAAAGCAGAGAGATTCATGATAAATAATGACACATCATTGTGTCCACTGTCTCTTTACCAAAGACAATAAATATAATTCTGTGCATGAATTTGTATAATTAAAATAACAAATTTTAAAATGTAAAGGAAACACATTGGGTATCTTTAAGTATATTCTTAATAGAAACAATATGTAACAGAAAAAAGCCCCAGGCACAGACACAAGATTGTGTGTCTGGACAAGTGTTCGCATCTCTAGTAAATGTATGGGATGAGAAACTTGGTTTAAACAAGACCAAAAGCTGCTACTGCAGAACTGGTTCTCAGCATAAGGATCAGGGCAGCATGGTGGAAATATTTTTAACAGAGAAAGACCCTGTTCCTTCTTGGGCTCCAAGATAATAATGCCAGAAAGCAGCAAAGTAAATGTCATCAGACAAGGCCCATAGTCTAGGAAGACAATAGGGCCAGATCTAGGACAGAGAAATAGGACCAACCCTAAGAGAGTAAACACAGCAGTGCCTCTGAGATGATAGCAAGTGATAAGGTCTTAGAGATCAAGACAGCAGTGGGAGCTGGTCTTCAGCAGATAGAAAGATGTACACAGAAGCTCAACATTCCCATCCTGAACAAAGCTGTGTTGTAGGGCTGTGGAGTCATGCAAATAAGAAGCAGTTCCATGGGTAGCTCTCACACTACTCTTTTGAATCCTGCTAGCTGCCACTGTTCCTCCTATGCCTTGCTCTATCTTTATAAGGCAGCAATTTGCAAAGATTATTTAACTACTTCTCAGGCACCTCAAACACAATATGTCTTAGACAGAACTCAGTCATGTTTCCTTGCTCTGCCACTACCACCACAAGCTGTTCTGCCGTCTGTGTCTCAGATCACAGCTAATGTTACTACCATCTAGTTCATCCCTGGCTCCAAATAGACACCACACTGTTTCATACCTCAGTGCCTTCACATATGCTGTGCATTTGCTTGCAATATCAGTGTTCCCTCTCTTTCACATGGTCCTCATCAAGACTTGATTCAATGATTAACTCTTATGAGGCAGGCAGATATCTGCAAATTCAAGACCAGCCTTGTCTACATAGGGAGTTCCAGGACAGTCAGGGATACACAAAGAAACCCAGTCTCAAAAACAAAACAGACAAGCAAAATCTATTCCTTTTAAAGCCATTAGAGCAAAATTATCATTCTTTCAGAGTTTCAACGTCCGTTATCTTTAATTTTTAAAATTTATTTTATGTTTGTGGAATTTTTTTGTCTGCATATATAACTGAGCACCACATGCGATACAATATACACAAAAGCCAGAAAGGGGTGTCAGATCTTCTGGGACTGTAATTGCAGGTAGTTGTGAGCTGACATATGAGTACTGGAAACTGAACCTGTTCCTCTGGAAGAGCAGCCAGTGCTCTTAATTGCTGATCCCATCTCTCCAGGCACAAGATTCATTTTCAAAATTATAGATCAATGTTTTCACCCAGAAGGTTTTCAGAAGCTAGGCTACTACCAGATCATAGTCTCACAAGAGGGATTTAAGACTCTTGGGCCACCTGAGAAAAGATAGGACACCATTTCAATAGAACCTGGACTGGAACATGGGATGGTTAGATCTTTGTTCTCATCATCCCAGAAAATCTGTAAAGAATGTCATTAACCCTGTTTAGATGCTTCAAAAACACCACATTACTCCTCAGCTTCTGGCAAGGCTGTAGGTTTCTATCTCTATGAGAAATTCTTGGGGTCTAATGCTAAGTTCTTGGACCCTTCTTCAAAACAAGACACTAAATTTAGAATCTGACTTAGATGAAGTCAAATGAAATGAATTTGATTTTATAATGTCTTTATGTAGGAGATAGAGGAGAATCTGGCTCTTGAAATTTCTCATATAGAGATGAATGAATTAGAGTGGCTAGAAGAATTTCAGCCCAATGATATACTAGGTCAAAAAAGTGACAAGGCAGTGGTAGAACAATGTGAGTCTGTCAAGAGCTCCTATGTCCAGAGTTATTTGTGTGTTTGGGGGGGGGGGGGCGTGCATGTGTACACATGTATAATCTAGTACAACGGATATGTGTGGGTAGAATTTAGGGACAGTGACATTAGGGATGGTAGCTGCTCTTAAAACTGCAGCTTTTCTCTGTTTTCATAGTAGTATGTCCACCTGCTGGATTGTGTACAGGTTCAAGGAAAGAAAGGGCTGTGGTTATACCTTTGTGGAATTTGGATGTGGGATAGACATGCATTAACCAAACAGTCAAAGAAACACATCTCATTATCAACTGAGGCAGAATGTGAGTGACGAACAGATGAGGAGGCTGACGTCTTAGTTACCTTAGCCATGGCAGTGGAGAGAAAATTCCAGGAGAGCCACATGTCTATACTATGGCTTTCACCTACTCTTCTGTACTTGGAGGTATTAAGAGACCTGTTAAAGACAGAGCAAGCCTCAAGAGCAGCTTGTGGCCATCAGGGTTTGCTCAATGTGGCATGTTTGTCCTCAGCCTCCACTAAACTCCATGCACTCACAACAAGCCTATTAGCTTGACAGGAAAAGTGAAGAATAGAAAGAGAAATGTATGCACTAAAAGGAAGTGAGCCCTCATGCACCTCGGAAGATGCTGTTTTCAGACTTATTCAGGTTGGAAATCAAAGAGTCAATCAGGTCACCAAACAGTCCATCGGCCTCAGTCATTAAAACAACAAGTTGGTGGCATTATTATTGACAGTCACAATGACTCAGAGACAGACTAAAACAGAAAGTCAGAGTCATCCTGGTTAATAAAGCACCTTGGGCACTGACAATGCAAGTAATTAGAAGCAGCTGTATTTCATTTTTCACCTCCTATGCCAAAGTGACCCTGTACACACATCTGTCAATGAGTGAGGGGTGGGAGTTTAAGTTGTATCTGGGGGGTATGAGAGGAATGCAGTAAAGTGGGCTATTTTTTAAAAACTTCAGACATCAGAAGAAAGAGAAGTTGGAAGGTGCTCCCTTCCCCCTTCTCTAAAAGTAGAAAGGATTGTTGACACTCCTTATTCCAAGTAGAAGGAAGTCAAAAGACCACTGCACACTTAAGGTGAGGGAGGGGTGGATCCTTCACATTTCAATAGAACAAGAATATTTTGGATAAAACCAGTAAAGCACAGAGAACAAACTCCAAAATAGAAAGTGGGCTTGCATGAAATTACAAAGCTTCATAGAAAAAGAAGCAAGCAATAGAAAAGAGACAATGTACACTGTGGAAAAAAATGTCTACAGCTGTATTTCTGATTGGGGGGTGAATATTCAGAATACACAAGAAACTCCAACACTCAGTAACAAAAACCCAAATTACCTGGGTTTACAAAGTAGATAATAGGTCTGAATAGAAAGTTTTCAAAGATGTGTATGTGACCAACAGGTACATGAAAAATGCTGCAATTGACTGCTGCACTTCTATATTTTCATGCTGACACAATATTTATACATGGGTTAAAATGTGTTGCCTTATTACATGCAATGATGAAATCAAAGTAATTAGCATGTTCATCATCTCAAACATTATTCATTTTTTGTAGAGATATTATTTGAAATTCCCTTTTTGTGTTATATTGAGATCTATATTATATATTTGTTAAATATGGTCACCATACTGTATAATAAGACTCATTCTGCACACTTACTAGTCATTCTCTTACTCAATCTCCCTACTCCCCAGGTCTTTTGCAAGCACTCTTATGTTTTCCATGACAATATAAACATTTGTTCTCAGATTCATGTTTGAGTGAGGTCATGTAGTATTTGTCAATATGATCCTGGCTTATTTCATTTTAACAAGATGTTCTAAAGTCTCATCCATGTTGTTCCAAAGGACAAGATTTCACTCGTCTTATGACATACTGGAAATTTCACTGTGTATATGTACCATATTTTCTTTATTCACTAGTGTATTGACAGGGAGCATGGGTTCTTCAACATACAAATGTCATTTGTTTTGCACATATGGGATTTCTGGATCATAATAATCCAGTTTTGAGTTTTTAAAGATCTTTAAACATTTCTCTTATAATGGCTATAATTATTTGCAATCATGTTTGGGCTTTCTATTGGGTGCTTCATATCACCCCAATAGGTAATTGCTTCTTCTAATATTTGTTATTTTAAATTTACTTCTTATTTAAATCATATAATATATTTTGATCATATTATTTCTCTTCCCCTAAATCTTCCCAGATCATTCTCACCTCTCCTACCCATACAACTTCACATTCTCTTTTTAAAAAGAAAAATAAATCAAAACAAACAATAAACAACAATCATACAAACAAAAAGCCACTCCAAACAATACAAAACAAAACAAAAAGCATACAAAAATTCTGGAGTCCTTTATGTGGTAACCAAATACTCCTAGGCATGGGATTTGCCCTGGAATGCAGTTAATGTACCAAGTTACACTCTATTGGAGAAAACAGAATTTCCCTTTCCCAGCAGCTCTCAGTTGTAAATAGCTTCTGGGTTATGGGTGGGACTTTGAGTCTACCATTTCCTCTCAGTGTTGGGACCCCATCTGACTTGAAACCTTGCTGGTTTTGTGTTTGCTGCAGCAGTCCTTGTGCTTTGCATCAGTCTGTGTGCATCACAGACTGTCTAGCTGTGTCTGGAAGATGCCCTTTCCTTGGAGTCACCCACTGCTTCAGGCTCTTAAAATCTTTCTGCCTCCCCTTCTGCATAGATCCATGAGCCTTGAGGGGAGTGGTGTGATACAGACATCCCATTTTGGGCTGAACGCTCCAAAATCTCTCACTATCTGCCCACTTCCCAGTTATGGGCTCTGAGTCAATTAATATGTACTGCAAGAAGAAACTGATTTATAGGTGTAGCAATATACAACCACTAATAGTCTTCCATTACTCCTCATCCTTTGAGACAAAGTGTCTTGGTAACCTAGGGTGGCCTATAAATCGATGTAGCCCAGAGTAGCTTCAAATTTACAGCAATCAACCTGCCTCAGCCTTACAAATTTCAGGCTTATAAGCATAAGCTATTCCACACATTTTTCTTCTTTCCATTTTTCTGTGTATATAGTTAGTTAGCCTTTTCAAACATTTCCACATGTGTTCTTCTGTGTCTGGTTTTTTTTTTTTTTTCACTGAGAATATATATTTTTCATTCATGAAAAAAATCCATATAACATTAAAAATTCCCACCTTGGGCCAGTGAGATGACTCAGCAGGTAAACATGTTTACTGCTGAACATAAGAACCTGAGTTCAATCCCCAAAACACAGATAGTAGAGAGGAGCAGAGAACTAACTTTTACAAGTTGTCCTCTGACCCTCACATATGTGCCACACATACACGTTCACACCATGAATGGTTTTTTGTTTTTTTTTTTTCGTTTTTGTTTTGTTTTTGTTTTTGTTTTTATAAAAGAATCATGATCTTTGTTTCTCATATTGCTTTGGGCATTGTTTGTTTTATGTGGTCTTTTGCTTATATATTATGTTTTCTCATTTTGTGTTTGTATGGGGTTTGTCTGTGTGAGCTGTTTGTACCTTTTGCATTTATTCTGGTAAGTTTTCTTATTTGTAAGCAATGGCATGGAGTTGGGTGAGTGTGGAGGTAGGGATAATCTTAGAGGAATTGATGGAGAAACCAAGATCAGAATATATTATATGGAAAAAAAATTCTCTCACTGAAGCAGCAAGCACAGAGCCTGCATGGGTCTGCAGCAGGTCCTTGGTATGTATACTATACATTTCGGTTTAGTACTTTTATAGGACTCCTGAATGTGTGAACAAGTGTGTCCTTGGATCATGTGCCTTCTCCTGGGCTCTTTCCCTCTTGTTTGTTTGTCTTGTCAAATCTTGGATGTGATGACTATTGTTTTAGCTTATTATATTTTATTTTTGAAAAAAATTTGAAACCTCAAAAAATAAACAAATGAAAAGGAAAAATATTCTCTCTGTTTCTCTGTCTGTCTCTGTTTGTCTCTGTCTCTGTCTCCCTACACATACACACACATACAAATGCACACACACACACACAAAGTCCTTGTACTCCACTATTAAGCAGTAGTGAAATAATGAATGTTAAATAAATAGGGTTGTTTCTTCAAAGAAAGAGATATATAAATTATTTATATATATATAATTTCTCAGAGGCTGTGAATTAATGTGGTTACTAGCCTGGTGACTTCTGTGCTACTTATATGGAGCTCCTTTAAATTCTTACGAAAAGGAGATGGATAATAACTAGTGACCTCTGCTTTATCTGTATGGCTGAGAAAACACCAGATCCTCCCCAGGCACTTAAGATAAAACCTGTAGTGTATGTATGTATGCATATTTGTATGTATGAATGATGCTGATGCATATATGTATATATGTATGTATATAAGTATGTATATATTGTATATATTTGTATATGTATATGTGTATATATATGTAAATATGTATATGTGTATACATGTATACTTGTATATGTGTATGTGTGTATATATGTGTATGTGTATATATGTATGATCTATCATATATCTGTATATGTGTCACCATTAACATATATAAATATAAAATAGATCATATATATGTATATACACATAGAAATACATATATATCATAACAGATCTATCATATGATCTGTATATGTGTCACCATTAACATATATAAATATAAAATAGATCATATATATGTATATACACATAGAAATACATATATATCATAACAGATCATATGTATATACACATAGAAATACATATATGATATACATAGAGATAAATCATGCATATGTACACATACATATATACACATATACACATATACACATACATATATGTATATGATCACTTCAAGTTTAGCTCAGTATTATTTAAAAGTTTTATAATGTTGGAACTTGCTTCTCTTTGCAAAACTTATAGGTAATAATTTATTGAAGTAAACTTTACCTATTTAAAGAATTTGAAATATTTCTGTGTTTACTGTCTCAGCAAGTTTTGAATAGGAGTGGCAGCAGAGTTGGATGAGGGCAGGTGCATGGTGTTTTTAAGGCCAGAGCTAACAAGAGCAGGTGAAGAGATACACCTTTTTCTCCCTTTGGTTTTGATTTTGGTATTTTCTTGGTGTGTGCTTTATCAGAGGTGCTCAACACAAGCTGGATGTCCAAATCCCTGATGCAGGCAATGAGTTAGATATGAGGGAACCAAGTGAAACCGAAGCTGCATTTTAGTAGTCTTATCTTCTGAACTATCTTTGTAGTTAAACAACCTTGAAATGGCAGGGAAGTTGTTTTCCATATATCAGAAACTAAGATTCTCAGGCCCTTTACCAGTTACCATAGGTGAACTAACACATGGATATATCTTCAAAAGAGCCTGCCTTCATTATTACATTACTTACACTGAAATTTTTGAACCCATTCCCCACCTTCTTATCTTGTAGCTTTTTCTAGAGGGTCATGGAAAAAATATTGTAAAAAGAAAATCTGGTCTAGGATAATTTGGGAGGAAAAAGGGGTCATTATATCCAATAAATATGCCACCTACCTATTTTGTCTTCCCTTGCTTTTTCATGTGTTTCCCCTCCCCCTCTGTGCATGTGTGTGTGTGTGTGTGTGTGTGTGTGTGTGTGTGTGTGTGTGTGTGTACATGCTAGAAATTCAATCTAGGGCTTTATGGATGCTAGGCAACCATTATAACAGCAATCTCCTTCCCTCCCCATTCTCTTCATTTTATGTCTCCTTCTTGACTAGGGTTCTCTGAAGCCAGCTGTCCTATGCCTTTGTGAAAGCACAGGTTCATACCATGAACTTTCCAAGAAGATAAAAACCCACTGCCTCTTTCGTGTCCCAGCTGGAAAGGGTTTTGACAGTACCCAGAAGACAGGGCTTCTGTTCATAATGCTATCCTCTTTTCCGAGGCATGTGGGAATAGGGATCACCCTTAGATGCCATCTTCCTTGCTGCACTCGTATTTGAATGATGGGATTTGTGGGAATAGGACTCACCCTTAGATGCCATCTTCCTTGCTGCACTCGTATTTGAATGATGGGATTTGACTTGCCCTGCCTACCTTTCTTCTTCTTTTTTTTTTTTTTTTTCAGACAGGGTTTCTCTGTGTAGCCCTGGCTGTCCTGGAACTCACTCTGTAGACCAGGCTGGCCTCGATCTCAGAAATCTGCCTGTCTCTGCCTCCCAAGTGTTGGGATTAAAGGCATGCGCCACCACCTCCCGGCTGCCTACCTTTCCAAAGAATGTTTGCCTTGACTCTTTTAGGGAAGCCTTTTTTTCATTAGTTTTTTTAAAAATACAATTTACAATAAAAAACTACAAATACAATTTTGAGACAGATTATATTTTGTAATCTAAACTAGACTTGAACTCACTGTGTAGGACAGGTTTGCTTCAGACTCCCATAAATCGCCCTGCCTCAGCTTCTTAAGGACTGGGATTACAAGATGAGCCATGATAGCCACCTCTAGGGAGACTATTTAGCATGACTCTGAATTGCTGTTTTGAGCACTGAGTTGCTAGAGCAAATGATACATGCTGTAAGTAATTACTGCAAAAAGAAAACTAGTCTCTCCTTGTATTCCAGTGGGACTCCCTCCTGTACTTCTCATCTCTGGCACCAAGGCTTTCCAAAAAGAGTTCGTGATGTGAATGATCACCTCTTCAGTCCCCTAGAGAAACCCAAAAGTTTAACACAGTAGGAAGACTCACTCTGAATGTGTGTAGTAGTGTCTCATGGGTTGCTGTACCTGACCAAGTAAAAAGGAGAACGTTAACTGAAACCAGCATTCATCTCTCTGACTCTGTGCACAGTGTCAGCAACTTAGAGCTGTTCCCATCGAAATAATTTCCCTGCCTGAAAACAGGAGCCAAAGCCCTTTCTTCCTGGGCTTGCTCTCTTTGGGTGTTTTGCGATAGCAATGAGAAAAGAAACTAATACATATTCCTTTCAGTGAAATGTCTTTGTGAATAATTAAGTCTAGCACATGGTCACACTGTCCACATCAATAGCAAGGGGGATGGTAAGATAGGCTCAAGTAAAATTAAAGTTGAAACATTTTTGGCTCACCACCCAATTGAGTAGGACCACTCGAGCACGTGGGAAGATTAAAGATAAGACAGGTAGCTTCTGTGAAGGTGTGAGATGATGACCACAGTAGGGATGTACAGAAGGAAATAACTGACAATCTGATGGGGCCGAGAGATAGCTGAGCAGGGGTTGTGGTGCATAGCAAGTACCAAGGGCTACTTCAAATCTTTCTGTAGAGAGGCGAAAGGAGTGGCTTATGATGAATACCATTCCTTAGACCATAGCACCAGATGTGTGCATAGTCCTGTACCAGGCATTATGGAGAACAAGAGCCTTGTCAGAGCCTTTACCATATCCCATACCCTGCCATTCTTGATCCTTCCCTCACAGTTTACTATGGTGTGTTGGCAAGAGATGTGGAGACCAGAGATGAAAAGAAGCAGGTAGAACTGTGCAGCAGTGGCTGGTCCTTTTTCTGTGACAGTCATGATCCAGAAAGGCTTCAGGCTCGCCTTTGTTCCTTTCAGTAGTTATTTACTGTAACAATATTATGACACCATTAAACAGCATTACAGGAAATTTACAAAGAAAAAATAACCCATAATCTGTACATCTGAGTCCATAAGACCTCATTTTCCGTCCTTCATTGTCTGTCAGGCCTTGGTTACTTGTGTGTATTCTTTTAATGTTGCTGTAATTACAATGTATTTACAGTTCTATATTCAGCCTTTTATGTTATCATTAAATTGTCAGTCTTTTATATGTTGAAACATTAATAATGGTCATTTTAATTGCTGCATAATATTCCTTGGAGATGATGTTGAACAATTTTCTTCACTAAAGTCTACACTATCTGACATTTCAATTGTGTTTAGTTCGTTCTTTGTTATTACAGATAATGTGGCAACAAATAATTTTCTGTGTGGGTTCTAATCTGATCTGACCTAGAATTACTCTGATCTAACAGACTGCCCTAGTTTCATCCTCTTAAAGGAAAAACATTATACAAACAGTCTCCACCAAAGGGGACCAAATATGCTTCATCAGATATATTTGTAACATAGAGTTTTATTTTCTGATGGCTGTTTGTGAACTTAAAGGCATTAATATGGCAAGAGGTAGAGGAAGGACTGAGCTCAAGGGTAGAATGAAACAGCTGTGTGTGTGTGTGTGTGTGTGTGTGTGTGTGTGTGTGTGTGTGTCTGTGTCTGTGTGTGTGTATACGCATGTGCATATTCCCAGGGATAGAACCCTGCGAGCAGCATATGGTGATACTGTGTTCAGGTAGAACCCCTGACATTAGTCAAGAGTGGGTACTAAAGCAAAGTCATCATCCTCAAAATGCTACTTCATGCTGTTAAGTATGCACAGAAACCTCCAATCCTCCCAGAAGAATCCTGATTTCTAAGCAGAAGCTGCTTCTCTTTCACCTGATGCAAAGCCATGAGCCAAACAAAAGGTACAGAGTGAGTAGTTCCCACTTTATCAACCATAGGCAATATCCTTCTGTACTCCGGGAGACAGCTTTGTTCCTTATGGGCAGAAGACTGCCCCTACAAAGAATAAGGTTGGCCAAGGTGAACAGGCAAGAGAAATGACATTACTTTGTACATACCTGATTTCTATCCTAGCTTCTTCATGATTAAAAAGTATTATTTTATTGAGCATTTATTCTGTGCCAGACAATATACTTAGTGCATGCAACCAGACCAGCTACGAAGATGTATACTAAAGGAAAGGTAACATGCACAGGATCCTTTCAGTACAATGAAAGAACAAAGCATCAGGTGGGGGCTGACAAGGAGTTGGTATTTCAGATAAGGTTGTCAGGAAGACTCCACTGAATAAAAACCTACAGAAAGTAAAAGATAGTGTCAAGTGGTAACCTGTATAGTGAGCTTTTTAGGCCACGAGAACAGACAGAGCTGTATCACTACAGTCTGCTGTGATACACATAAAGGTAAAGAGCATACAGTTTGTCAAGCCCAAATCCCAATACTGATGAGTGACATGAATCATGCCATACAATGTGAGCTTCTCTACATGCTTATTTTGTCTTTAGTGTTTTGCTTTGTTTTTTGGTTGTGGTTGTTGGTTTTGTTTTTCTAACTGAGGGATGAGGCTGTAACTGGTTCTCACATCAAATGGTCCCTGTGAGTCTCTTGTGTAGCTGTGACTTTTAGAACTTACTGCTCTTGGAGACTTGTAGATGTAGTGAGTTACTGTCTTCTCCCCCAATACCTTAGCAAGTAGACAACAGCTTGAAGCTCCATCATGTGAGTGAAATGATAGTTCTTGGGGCAGGAGAGCAGAGACTTCGAGGAGGAGAGTGTACAGACTCTTTGAGTTCACTCCTTGCTTGAAGGCACACAGAGTGGTGTGATATAGCTTTGACATTGTGAAGACAGATTGGATGCCTCACACCAGTCTTCTATTGCTGTGTATCACATTATCACAAACTGACCAATTTTCTTGTGTCACATGTCAACAAAAGCTTAACTGGTCTCTTGGTAGAGCCTAGGGGAAGAATCTGCTCCTAGTTACATTCAAGTTCCTGTCACAGTCTAGTTAGTTATAGAATGGAGGCCTTGGTTCTTTGCTGGTGTCTATTGAACACTAATTTCTGCTCCTATATAGATCTTTCATTTGTACTTGCATAACGGTCTGTCTAGCTTCAAAGTCAGCAAGGGTGCACTAAAGCCTTTTAACACTCCGAATCTCCTTTACTCCTCCTTAGTGTTATCCACTAGAGAAAACAGCATCTTGGATATCTCTGCATCTTAGTTACTGGCTTGGAACTTTAACTATGCTGTCAAAATCTCACTATTGGAGTACTAGCATTAGTGCTTCACCAAATAACAGAGGAGAAGACATCTTAGACCATTTTAGAATTTTATCCACCACATGTTCCCACTGAGCTATTAGTCTTGTAAATCCTTCCCTTTTGTGGATGACTTCAAGTCTCTTTGAATGAAATGAAGTTCCCAAAGGCCACGGCTCCCCATTAAGCATAGGAAGCAATACTTTCCTCTTTGTCATCTCTTTGTTTTGCTCCATAAGTCTAGATAAGGCCAGGAATACAGAGATGGCCAAAAGAGTTGCTACTGTCAGTCAGCCCAAATAGGGAAACACATTTCTCATACATGACACCAAAAGCCTAAGACAACTCCCAGGCAGGCAGTGGGAGACCTGTCTCTCAGGACAGCCAAGGAACACCAAAGGCCAATTAGATCAATATTTAAGCAGAATAACAAGAGACTCCAAATGAGAAAAGACTTGTCAAGGTTGCTGGCTGCTGGAGGAGACCATCATGCCTACAAAGACGGATGCCCAGCAGGCTGTTTTTTGGTATCTCTGAGCAACCAGGTCAGTCTGAGGTGGAACATGAGTTTTTGTTGTTGGCGTTTGAAGTCTCACCATCAGTCTTTTCACTGAAGTGCAGAGCAGTGACTCAGCCCATAATTTCCTCTGGCAAGCGTTTCTGCCTAAATAGAAATAGCAAATGTCTTGAGAAAGGTGCTTCTAAAAAGCAGAGAAAATGTGGCTGAGTCATAAATCTGTGATTTGCTTAGAGGACAGTGCTACAGGAGAGCTTCAGTTACCTGCTGCTGCTAATTTACAAACTATCAGAGGAAGGAGAGAGACAGGAAACTCTGGAATTGAATACAAATGACTGCATTCAATTAGAGTAGCAGTCTGTAATTCAGGGAGAAAGACCCTGAAACTTTCACCCCAGGTCTAAGTGTGGGAGGGCAGGAGAGCTGACTCTGCCTTCATTAAGCAGACAAGCCTGGCTGTGTTCTAATTGCAGTTCCTGTTTTCTACTTGTATGATTATGCTGAAGTCACAAGCTTCTCCCTCCAATAAAACATAAAAGACAAAATGCCCCTCTTAAAACAAAACAAGAAACCACCAAATTCCAAAACCACAATGAATTCTGAAGAGAAGTAGTATATGATCAATGGAAGTGAATGAAGACATAGTCTCCTACATGGTTGCCATGTCTTAGTAGTCAGGATTGGGACTCAAATTCTGTTTAGTAGGAAAAAAAAAAAAAAAAACCAACCAAACAAACAAACAAAAAAGAACAAAACAGATACACATCTTGATGTTTCAAAAATGAATTGATAACGCAAAAGGGGCCAATGGTCATTTGAAACTGAAGTGGTGATTTTAAGGTCAATTTCCCTCAAAGCACCAATTTCAGAGACCTTTGTAACTTGGTCATGGAATGGTCTTGTTCCATGGAATGGTAATAGTTACTGTTGAGATCAGGAAGGTAGAACTGGTGCTCATTCAAGTCACAGGCTACTATAATGTTAACAGAACAACAAAAGAAAGGGTCATAAAATTATTACAAATATATGAACTACATCTAAAAATAAAATCTAAATCCAACAAGAAATGATGTTGAAATAGAATTTGCCCCTCCAGTGTCATCATTTACACTAATAGACTCAGGAAACAAACATTATGAGCACATAAAAAGCATAATAAAGTCTAAATATCATTGATTTAAAAAAATTACATTTTTTCTTTACATATTTTAAAGCCAAGGCTAGTTTCAAATCTTCTATTTTAGGAAACCTTTGAAGGTGTGGTCCTTCTGTTTACATAGGATTTTATACAATACTGACCGCTGAACCTAGACCTTCTTCCAAGCTACACAGGCATTCTACCAATGGAGCAATACCTTCATCCCTAAAATCCTTAATGAAAACATTTCCTTCATCTCTAACAAAACCTAATAGTAACTATTCTTCATAAAAGAAGTAAGATGAGATGTTGCTGTCAAGTCAAGCATTAAGTCCTTCATAATTAGAAAAAAATGATATGAAGATTGATCAAAAAGAAACAAAACCAAGTGCATTTCAAAATGGTTCCATTTGATTTAGAAAGCTTGGAGCATTATACAAATAGTTAGAACTAAGCAAAGTCCAAAATGTTAGAGGAAAAAAATCAATATTCTTATATCGAGTATATTCTTTTTCCATTAATTAACTTTATTCACTTTGCTTCTTGGTCACAGCCCCCATTACTCTGAGGAGAAGGGAAAGCCACCCCTGGGGTTCAGTGCCCCCCTGAGACATGTATTCACTGCAGGACTAGGCATACCTGCTCCTACTGTGGCCCAACCAGGTAGTCTAGTTAGGGGAAGAGGATCCAATGGCAGGAACAGAGTCCAGACAACTCCTGCTCTAATTATTAGGAGACCCAGATGAAGACCAAGCTGCAAATATCTAGGGTGCCTAGGTTCAGCCCTTGCATGCTTTTTGGTTGGTGAAAAATCTATACAATGGAATACTATTCAGCTATTAAGAACAAGTTCATCATGAAATTTGCAGACAAATGGATTGAAGTAGAAAATATCAATCTGAGTGAGACAACCCAGACCCAGGAAAATACACATGGTATGTACTCACTTATTAGTAGACATTAGCCATAAAGTACAAGACAACCATGCTACAATCCACAGATCCCAAGAAACTAAGTAATAAGAAGGGCCCAAGGGAGGGTGTATGACTTTCACTCAGAAGGGAAAATAGTCATTGTAGGTGGATGGAGGGAGGGGTCTGGGGTGGGAGAGGGAGTGAGGAGGGGAATAGGGATAGGAATCAGGTATGGGGAGGGGGTGGGACGGGATAGGGAGTGAGAATGAAAATTAGTCGGGGACATCTCTGGGAGTAACGGGAGTCCTTGGATGGGGGAGGCTCCAGGGAATCTATGAGGGTGACCTTAGCTGAGACTCTTAGCAGTGGGGAATATAGAGACTGAAGTGGCCACTTCCTGTAGGCAGACAGTGGAGAGTGGGAGACACTAAGCTACCCACAAAACCTTAGACCCAAAATTTGTTCTGCCTACAAGATATGCAGGGATAAAGAAGGAGCAGAGAGTGAGAGGATAGCCAACCAATGGCTGCCCAACTTGAGACCCATTCCATGTGAGAAAGTCAGTAGCATATTCTACATCAAGAAAATTAAAAAACATAAAGTTGCTTACTGGCTGACAAGAGATAAGCAGACTCCTCTACCATTCTCAGCCACTTCTGTGAAGCTCTGCATCATCTGGGTCCATAGACAATGAAGCTAAGTGGCCATGGACTAAAACTTTTGAAACAATGAGCCAGAATAAATTTGCCTGAATGCTGTTTATATCAAATATTTTGTCAAAGTTATAATGATGAACACAATGAGTAAATTTCAAAATGGTGAAGTGACAATAATTGAGAGATGCTAATTCATACTATTTATTATATACCATTCTTCACGAATTGTCCTGATACTGATTAATCTTTATCACAACTTTATCAGGTAGATAGTAAATTAGAACCTACACAGAAAATCATCTGTTGCCACATTATCTGTAATAACAAAGAACTAAATACAATTGAGATGTCAGATATTGTAGACTTGCAAGTCAGGAAATGAAGATGCTGGATAGTTTCCTAACTCCTTCATTCAGTTTTGAAAGTAGAGTCTAAATCCTGACAGCCTCATTGCAAAGGGTGTATTCCCCATTGAACTAGGACAACTTTTATGGAAGGGGAATCAGGAGACCACAGAATTGTGTAATCCTTATGGTCTACCATATGTTTTTTTTCTTGCAAAGGACCTTCTTACCTAAGATCATAATGATCTTCATAAAATATTTACAGATGAGAAAAGGGAAGTCAAACGGTTAAGGAACTTGTCAGAGGAAAAGAGTCAGAAGATCACTCTGGCCTTTTGATTCCCATCTTAGCATTTTCTGTGGACGCTGAAGTCAGATGTGTTGTGTTAGGGCTGGCAACCAACTTTTGCATTTATCTTCTGTGCTGTGAGGCACTTATTTTTGTTTTGCTTTAGTTATTAAAATATGTTTTTAGATTTTCAAACAGGATTGACTAATATCTGAGGAAAATATAATAAAATTTAATTATCAAAAGATTAAAAATAGAGCCATACATTATTTTTATTATTGTTATTATTACATTTTAAGAAGCATTATCAAACTACTCTGAAAATTTGGAAGTGGTTATTATTGTTAATGTCTCTTCTTATCTCTATAGGATCAGGCAATAATCCATGGATTCCACATACAGTAGCATTGCTCTATACTCATGTAGCCTTTCAGTTTTTTACTTCAATCCTTTCCTTACCTTGCTTAGAAATCCAGAAAAGCAATCTTCCTCACTTTAGAGCTATTTTACAAATCATCAGGGAACTACTGCTAGGGATGAAGGTTACAGAATGGGTCTAGAATGAGGGAGGTGAGCTCCAAGACTCAATGGGGCCACCTACAGTTGTACAGTATTAAAATAAAAATCCACTACAGTAAAATTTAGAGCATAATTTGTGTCTGATATGTTTTCCAAGATTTGTATTAGTTTTGTTTAGATGTTTGGAAAATTGGACCATATGATGCCATTTGGGGACTTAGAGTGAGAACCATTTATATATTGTGCTTGATCCTTGAGGAACTATACCTAGCACTTAATAATTTATTGTGCTTAGATTTAGCACTATGAACAAAGCCATATGAGAATGCAGAGACATTACTGGCTTGGAGAAGTGAACTATCCAATGAGGGAATATCTTGACATCAGCAGACAAGCATGGTGGAAAAATTGGTATAGGAGGTTTGAACTACAATCCCACACGAAAGGGAAAACTTCCAACTAGGATTGGTGGCTTTTAAATCCCAAAGTCCCACTTCACAGTGAACACTTCTTACAACAAGGGCAAGCTCTAAATTCTTTTCCAAACTGTTCCACACTAGGGAACTAACCATTAACATATATGGCCTATGTCTACAGGCATTTCATTCCCGAAGCATCATCATTTATCGAAGGGAACTATGGACTCTTGTATAACATTTCATTTACATTTCCTCACCATGTAACTTCCCCCATTGCTATCTCAAGTTAGGCTCCAAGCGTAGAGCCAATTATCCTGAACTAAATCTAAATGTAGGATTCAAAAGAACCTTTTCTCTATAAGTCTAATTCTAGGCTGACTAATGTAAGCAGGTAAAGTTAGTGCTGGTGCAATTTTAGTGTAAGGAAACTATAGCTGTTTCTTGCTTCACTTACAAAGCAAAACTTCGGGTTTTATGTGAGCGTTATCACCAAAGGGTCTTTGGGAGCACAATCTGACACATATCTGAAATGAGCTTCTTATGTAAAGATATCTTTTCCAGTGTACATTTCATTAAGCCAAACACAGCTTTGCTTTGAAATTCATTTCAGCAAGGTTACGTTCTGGTGTCAGGCTTACTTCATAGGTTATGTGACCAGTTTAGTTACACAGGGCCTCATGTTAAATGTAATACTCTCCTGTAATCTCTCTAGAGATTTCTAATAATTTGAAGAAGGAACTCTACATTTTTATTGTACATTGGGTGCTACAAATGATGTAGCTAGTCCTGATTTGAGATTGTGTCTTACAGGGAAACCTACAGTTTGGAGCCTTGGGAGGTATGGGGGAAGGAGCAACCAGGATGGATATCCTCCCATAGGACACAACAAACTCACCAAATCCCCTACAGAGCAAAAGAGAAATTGATAGTCATTGCAAATCACATATTTCTCCAAGTCAGATAATATCAATTGTGTTGGGCGGGGGTTAAAACTACAGAGAGAATACCTAATAAGATATTAAAATCTGCTTATTTCCAATTGAAAAGAATGAAACACTGTAGTCTTATTTCCTCTTCATGAAATTCCAGTGACCTCAAGAGAAGAATTGATTAACAAAGATAATTGCTTTGCCTACATTGCCTATTTTAAATTTCAAGCCTCTTCTCTAAGATGATCAGAATATAAAAGGGACAGAGATATCTACACATACACAAATTTCAATATAAAATCATAAGAAATGTGTAAAATATGGCAACACAAATACTCCAAGGGTTCATAGCTCTTCAATAAAGTGAGTCTAATGACATCAAAAGAGATTAAATATTGGGCAAAATAGTTCAAAGGTGTAATTTTAAAAAATGAAGTTGCTGAACAAAATATGGGGACAGTACAGGATTTGAATGAGGAGTTCAGAACAAATGTAACTCTTAGAAATTAAAAGTTCAATAAAGCAGACAAATGAGTTAGATCAACTGAAATATTAGGACTTGAAACAAAGAAAATGGATTATTTTATGTGGCTACTAATAAAAGGAAAATGTTGAAAATTATGGCCACAATTTCTAAGACCTTTGAGATATTATTAAAAGGCAAATAAGAATATTGTGTATAGAGAACAATATAGATACAGACAGAATATGCATATACATTTAGAATCATAAAAGTTTATGCTCAGAAAATAGTTTATTCATATGACATTATGTTAAGATGTGAAGAGTACAGAAAAAAGAACAGAGCGAAATATCAAATCATTTATAAAGGTAAACCCATTGGAATAATAGCTGACTTCTCTGCAGAAATCCTAGTGTAAGAGCTGGTAATGATGTATTACAAGACCTGGAAGAAAATAACATCCAGCTAAGATTACTACTTCCTGTAGTTAACTTTTACAATCAGAGGAGCAATAAAAAAAATTTCAAGATGATAAGTATAAACTAAAGCAATTCTTCAATACTCGTCTACCATTCCAGAAGATATTTTAATAAATGACACATAGAGATTGTAGGAGGAGCTAAGGTGGGAAGAGTTAGGAGAGGAAGAGGAAAAGGAAGGAGGAGTTAGGAGAGAAAAGAAAAAAGGAGAGGAGAATGAGAGAGAGCAGAGATGTAGGAGTGATGGAGACGGATGTTCACGTGTCTGTTGCAGTCAAAAGTAGTTGGTATACCTAGGTTGGTATTGGGTTACACTTCTGATTGTATGGGTATCTTGTTACTGATCATTGCCAAATATATAAGCTTCGATTAATCTATAAGAATTAGAGTCTCATTCTCTTACTGGGCCTGCATGGATGGTGGAATAGTCTGGGCAATGCCCTACCTTGCGGAGACAGTGTGGAAGATGGCAGAGTCATCTCTCACGCTGGCATCTAGTGGGTGGCAGGCTGGTGTTTCTGGTGGTCGGTTCTAGCTGCAGCACGCACATGGCTTCTGGCCGAGAAACATGGTGGCTGGGCTAGGCAGAGAGGCTGCAACTTAGACAGTTAGCCCGAGCCAGAGGCCCTTTTTAAATAATTAACCAACAAGAGATAAGAAAAGAAAATACATACACTCATGAAAACATGGGGAAGAATAAATCTTGACACAAAACGAATAAACAAGAGGTGGGAAAGAATCAAACAATATTGATTCAGTAAACATTAAAACTTCTGAGATGAATAATGTGAAGTGCAATAATATAAAATATTTGAAACACTAGAAAATTTTTAAAATATGAATTAGTATACACCTAATTTAATGCATGTCTTAACTGACTTTAAAACATTATCTTAACTGTACACTCAGGCTGAAAAAATTGATTAAAGAAAAATTCAACTGTTTTTAGTTTTCAAGTAATGTATGGCACTGGGAAACACATACATATACTTTAGGAGGAAAGATTCAAGTGATATTATCTTGTTATTGTTATTTGTTTTTGTCAACTAGACTCAAGCTGGAGTCATCTAAGAAGGTAGACCCTCAGCAGAGGCACTGACACCATTAGATTTGTCTGTGCACAAATGTGTGGAACATTGTCTTTACTGATAATTGTTGTGAGAGGACTCAGCCAACTATAGATGGTGCCACCCCTGGATAGCCAATCCTGGGCATCATAAGAAAGCAGGTTGAGCAAGCCACAAGGAACAAGCTACTAGGAGCATTCATCCAGACCTCTGTTTCAGATCCTTCTTCCAGGTTCCTGCTTTAAGTTTCTGCCATAGCTTCCCTTAATAATGGTTTATAACTTGTAAGGGTAAATAACTCCTTTCCTTCTAACTTGCTTTTGATCATTGTGTTTATCAAAGCAATAAAAGCAAACTAGGATATATCCCAAGCCAATGGACCTGAAAGAAAAGATTATTGTCTATACCCAGATATGATAAGGTATGATTTGAGCCAAAATTAGAAGAAAAAAAAAAACCACAGATATCTACAAAATATTCTTTCAATTGTAAGTGAAATATACAATTTCCTCAGCAGTTCATATAACTTTCTCCAAAATAAATCACATTCTGAGTCACAAAGTAAGCCATAAAATAAAACAGAATCAAAATATTTTTTGTATCTTACTAAATTAAAAAAAATCCTAGAGTTTGATAAGTAAAGCTACAAAAAAACCTATGTAAACACATGGAAGATGTTGAATAATACACTTTTAGGCAATCAGTGAGTAATTGAATAAATTAGAGCTGAAATTAAAAATTCCTAGAATGATAATGAAAATACATCATGTGAAAAATTTACATGATTCAAGGAACATAATTCTAAGACTTAAATATATAACTATGAGTGCCTGCATTAAAACATCAGTGTTCATAAATGAAGGGCCTACTGATGTATAGGGCCATGGATAAGCAAGAACAAAATGAAGTAATAAAAAAATTAAATGAAAACACTGGAAAATAAAAGAATATGAAGATCAATGAAAAAGAACTGTTCTTTTTAAAAAAAATGATAAACAATATTCACACATTTTAGCTAAATTAACTAAGAGAAAGAGAAGACACAAATTAATAAATGAATGAATATTCCAATCAACAAATGGGCATGTATACTTATATGATGATTGACTTTGAAAATATACTGCTGGTCATTGTGTAAATTGTTCCTCTCTTTGGGGAAATAAGTATGGAGGTTCCTCAAAACAAACAAAACCAAAGGCCAGACCACAGATGATCCAGCTATCTAGTCCTTTGTACATACTTAAAGAACTGAAAGCCAGTATACAATACAGATACCAGCATAACTATTATCACTCTGTCCCAATTCATAATCAAACTGTGTTAAGACTCATAGTCACTCAGCTGTGAATCCTGCAAACTATAACAATAACTGTCTTCACAAGTTAGTCCCATTGGTAGAATGGTAGAATAAATGTCTTAACTATGGCCAACCACTTTGTGATTTGACCAAAGTGCTTGCTCCATTTGACAGCAACCATACTTGACATTAAAGGGGCTCCAAATGAGTTAGGAATCTTGATTTATGTCATAATCCCTAGAGGGAAACCCAATATTATTATTCTGCTAAATGGAAATAGTATTAAAATGATTCCTTCTGGTGTATTGCTATACCTATATAATAGAACATCTCTAAGCCCTCATCAGAAAAGCTTCTCCTTGCAGTAATGATTATTAACACCAAGTTCCCAGCTAGTTTATATGTGAAGAACAAAAGACTGTAGAGTTCTCAGCTCTAAATCAGGGAGGATCTGAGAGGAAAATATTCTCAAAATACACTGTATGAAATTACTAAAGATTAATTAAATATTGTGAAAAAGAAACTATTATTATTTTAACTTCCAATATTTACTTTTAAATTTTTTCATACATATGGCTATATTTACATTATATATATAATGAAATTTTATTCTGCTATAAAAATTAATGAAATTATGTGATTTTTTGGAAAGTGGATGGAGGATGTGTAGAAAAATTAAGTGACAAAATCCAGATTCACAAAGATAAGTATCTCATGTGTTCTCTCAAGTTACGATTGGGATAAAACCTTTTCAAAAAGACATGAACTAAAACAATACTCCTAGTGAAGAAGAGGGGATGGAGGAGATAATGGAATGTATCAGAGGGGTGAATATGATCAAAGTCTTTTAGTTTCATTATCTTTTATAGTAGATAAAGGCCCTGACAAAAGTAACTCAAGGTAGAAAAGCTTTATTATGGCTCAAAGTTCCAGATTACAGTGCATAACTGTTAGGATGTCATAGTGATTGAAGCTTGGGAATATGGTTATATTATATTGTATTACATCCATACATAAGAAACAAAGAGCAATGAATACTTGCTTACTAATATTGATTTGGATTTTTCCACTCATAATGCCCTGCTTAGGGAATGGTGCGATCCACAGTGGAAGGTATTCTTAACTTGAGATAAGCCATCACACACATGCCACAGGCAAACTCTCACTCTCTCTGTGTGAGTGTGTCTGTGTCTGTCAGTCTCTATGTATATGTATGTGTATGTGTATGTATATACACACATATACATATACATCATATACATCAATCATACATCATATACATCATATACATCACATACATCACATACATCATATACATCATATACATCATATACAACATATGCATCATATACATACACATACACATACATATACATCTGCCATCTTTAAGATTCTCTGACTCGCCATTTGGCTGGGGCAGACACCTGGCTGGTCTGCTCCGTGAAGGCACCTTATCCTGAACCTTCCTAGAGCAGTTGGTAAGAACTCTCCCCCACAACCTTACACCCCAGATCTGCAACTGGGAGCCTGGGGCACTCTGGACCCATCATCCACCCGAACCCCACCTCTCTGGAAAACCAATTTCCTTCTGCCCCTCCCTTGGTCCTTTTGGCTGGGACAGATACCTAGTAGGTCTGCTCCCATGAAGACACCATATCCTGAACCATCTTAGAGCAGTGGTGGAATGACAGCTCCAGCGCAGCCACAATACCGAGCTCGGGTGTAGGCCTGGAGGATTAAAGAAAGACACAGATTTGGGTCATTCATTATGAGAGAATGCCAAAATGTTTACTGAGCAGGTTCAATGTATACACCAAGCCAGGGAAGGAAAAAACACAAACAGGAACTCAACTGGGGGCAATGGCCTGTCAAGTATAAATACCCTTCCTGGGGCACCATGCCTACATCAGGATGTTTTGATCTTAGAAAAACCACAGAATGTTACTTAGTAGACAGCAGCACACTGAAAGTCTCAGCCAGGGCATGGCAGCCCTTCGGGGTCCTACAGGTCCCCCATTTTTATTTTATAGGTGAATAGCGTATGTCTTAGGTCACCCTCTGTCAATACCAATTACCCATCGTTGGGAATCCCTGTCAGCCTCAGAGTCCCTGTCTTAGGTAGGTAAGGACTGCAAAGGAGTTGCCCATCATTGACTAACTATTTTCTGTGAAGGCTGAGTCAAACCTGGGCAGAAGGGTTCCCTCGTGCCAGCAACAAGAGCACCTGCTTAATAATTGCCTGGGACTGGATCTGCTGTCTGTGAAAATGGCAAAAAATATCAATCCTGCTGTGGCTGCCCCAAAGGCTAGGACTCCCAAAGACAAGGACCTCTAGTCCACCCTTTAAGGAGCCTTCCACCAACTTCTGTCCTGCTAAAAACAAATTGCAAAGTTTCTGTAAGGCAAAGAACACTGTCAATAGAACAAAATGGCAACCAACAGATTGGGAAAAGATCTTTACCAATACCACATCTGATAGAGGACTAATATCCAATATATATAAAGAACTCAAGAAATTAGACTCTAGACAACCAAATAACCCTATTAAAAAATAGGGTACAGAGCTAAACAAAGAATTCTCAACTGAGGAAATGTGAATGGCCGAGAAGCACCTAAAGAAATGTTCAGCATCCTTGGTCATCAGGGAAATGCAAATCAAAACAACCCTGAGATTCCACTTCACACCAGTCAGAATGGCTAAAATAAAAAACTCAGGTGATAGCAGATGCTGGCAAGGATGTGGAGAAAGAGGAACACTCCTCCATTGTTGGTGGGATTGCAAGATGGTGCAACCACTATGGAAATCAGTCTGGCGGTTCCTCAGAAAATTGGACATATCACTACCTGAGGACCCAGCTATACCACTCCTGGGTATATACCCAGAAGATGCTCTAACACATAACAAGGACATATGCTCCACTATGTTCATAGCAGCTTTATTTATAATAGCCAGAAGCTGGCAAGAACCCAGATGCCCTTCAACAGAGGAATGGATACAAAAAATGTGATACATTTATACAATGGAATATTACTCAGCTATTAAAAACAATGAATTTGAGAAATTCTTAGATAATGGATGGAACCAGAAAATATCATCCTGAGTGAGGTAACCCAATCACAAAAGAACGCACATGGTATTTACTCACTGATTATTGGATATTCGCCGAGAAGCTTGAAATACCCAAGATTCAACTCGCAGACCACATGAAACGCATGAAGAAGGAAGACCAAATGTGGGTACTTCAGTCCTTCTTACAAGGAGTAACAAAATACTCAAGAGAGCAAATATGGGGACAAAGTGTAGGACAGAAACTGAAGGAGTGACTGTCCTAAGACCACTCTACCTGGGTATCCATTCCATGTGCAGTCACCAAAGGTAGATGCTGATGTGGATGTCAGGAAGTACATGCTGACAGGAGCCTAACATAGCTGTCTCCTTAGAGATCTGCAAGAGTTTGACATATTCCGAGGCAGATGCTTACAGCTAACCACTGAGCTGATCATGGGGTTCCCAATGGAGGAGTTAGAGAGAAGGCTGAAGGAGCTGAAAGGGTTTGTGGCCCCATGAGGAGAGCAACAATAACAACCAACCAGAGCTCCCAGGGTCTAAACCACCAGCCTGGGAACACATAGGGAGGGACCCATGGCTCCAGCTGTATATGTAGGGGAGGATGGCCTTGTTGGGAGATCCTTGGTCTCATGAAGGCTGGACACTGAGTGTGGGGGAGTTCGAGGGTGGGGAGGTGGGAATGGGGGGTGGGTGGGAGCATATCCTCATAGAGGCAGGAGGACGGGGGAAGGGATGGGGGGTTCCTGGGCAGGGATGAAATGGGGTAAGGGGATAACATCTGGAATATAGATAGAATATTCAATAAAAATAAAAAAATATCTACTAAGACAAAACAAACAAACAAAAAACATTCTCTGACTCTCTCCCTGGGTGATTCTACATTATGTCAAATTGATAAAAAAAAAAAAAAAAAAAAAAAAAAAAAAAAAAAAAAAAAAACCCACAATATTTACTGTTTTGCACAATTAATAGGCATTACAATAAAGTTTTGTGCATTTTTCTCTGGTTATCTGTAAGTTTAATTTTTTTAAGTCTATTTTTAATGATAGTTCTTAATTGTTTTAACCTGTCTTTTAGCAAATCACCCACCAGTGGTAGTGGAAAAGAAAAGATATGGGGGAAGTGGACCTGTTCAGAAAAATTTTTTGGAGCAACTCCAGTCTGTGTTATCTAGAAATTGGCAGTTTAGTTCACGGGTCAGCAGCAGCAGCAGCTCCATCCACTTACAAACATTTCACTGATACACCAGCAGTCCAATTTGATAGAGTCTGGATAGCAAACATGAATCAGCAGCACTGGCACTACCTAGAAGAGACAGTCAGACCTCAGCCTTGGCACAAGTCAGCAAGAGGGACCGGGAGGGACACCAGAAGAAGTTCTTGACTATGTCTCTCTCAGGGAAGTAAAGAGCAGCAAAGATGAGAGACCCACAAGCCTTGCAAAATGAGTTCTATAAGCAAGCCAAGTTCAGTCTCTGTCACTGTCTGTTGAGTTCTTTTTATACTCCCTCCAAACATCACGTGTCCTTCACAGGTCTTGCATCAGCAAGTCTCTTGTCTCAGCTGACATCACTCTCAATCATCCCAGGTCCTTTGAAGCAACAGGAAACTGTAGCACATCACCAGAATGTTTGCTTTAACAGAACATCATTTCTCCTGTGTCTACTTCAGCAAAACATTCCTTCAGGAGTCTGCTTTAGCTTTTCACCTGTGTCTACTTCAATGAAATTTTCTTTTCTGTGTTTACTCCAGCAAAGGACCATCCAACATAACTGGCTTTCCAAAGATTCCTTAAGTTTCCACTTCAGTTATCCCACAAGTATCTCAACATATCCACCAACAAAACTCTCATCTTTCTTTTGTCTTCCCTATTAGTGTCTATGTACCACTAGACACTTTGTGTTCCATTTAAAACATGTCTTAGGTATCTCTGAGTGGTTTATTCTTGTCCTTTGCATTGAGCTAATTTTGTGGAGTTAGCCACTGTCTCAATTCACACATAAGTTTTGTTTGTTTCTGCACTCTTCTCCCTCTTTTCCTACCTCAGTCTATCACTAAGTACTCTTTGGACTCCTTTAAAAATGGTTCAAATATATCTAGTGTCATTCCCAAATTCACGTATTGAGCCTACTTAAAATCTTGACAAACTTTTCTCAAGGACCATCGATGTTTCTCCTCTTAACCACATAGCTGAGGTCAAATGGGCATTTTAAAACCTTGTTAAAGTGCTTAGTCTTATTTTCTAATTCTCCCCTAGTAAAACAGAACCATTTACTATTCTCTAAACATACCTTGTCTTTTCTATCTATTGGTCACAAGTATGCCTCCTATACCCCTTCCCATCTATTTCTATCAAGGTTCTTATATCAAGGCTTATGGCTAGTTTTATACGTTTTCAGTGAACACTATTAGTACCTGATATTTGAGCTATTGTGGCCCTTGGCAATGAGATCCCATGTTGAGTTTTGTGCTAGGTGAAGACAACACTATGTCTTAGTTTGCCCTGGAATGTCTACATGCTCAAGGTATTTCTCAACTGGAAGCTTCTATGTAGACTTTCTCTAACAATAAAGTTCATTCTTCTTGGGTTGCCACTTTCCTAAAAATAAGCATTTGTGGAAAAGCTATTTTTTTCTATACTGAATATAAGTTATTCAGCCTCATGGCCTGTGTCATTTATGTAATTCTTCTCTTGCACATGTAAACTCTTATGCACTGTGGGTTAAACTGGCTATATAATGAAGGCTCTTACCTTAAGTATGTTTGAAAATGTCTATAAAATCATTAGGAAACTAATGGTGGCTATAAAAAGGCAAGATAAATGAACACTGGTGAGGCAGTGAGCAAGGGGGAGCAAGAGAGAATGTGTAATCTTGTCAGTGTCTAAGATAGTGAGTGAAAATGCACAGGAATAGCAAGAGTGAGGTACTGGATACATGAATAAGTGCCTAAAGTAACAAAAAAATGACAAAGCAAAGGCTCAATGAAATTTTGAACAGGCAAATAAAGAAATCAATTCTGTTTCCATAGTCTATAGGGGGTTCTTGTTTTGGTTGCCTAATGTTTTGAGAGTGGTCTCATGTACATTTCAGAAAAGTCCCTGCTTCCTCAGGTCTTAAATTGAAGTTGACTCCTGCAATCCCCTAGGATGTGCTCTCAAACTTCATACATATTAGAATACACACAGACACAGACACAGACACAGACACACACACACACACACACACACACACACACACACACACTTTAATTAATTACTAATGTTCTTCATCATTTATCAAGTGTTTGCTGTTATTTTTAATCTTTAAAGGAATTGGAATTAAAAGAATTAAGAAACAATTATCTGGGGAAAAAGATATAATTCTCCCTGGCTGCAATCACGTTATGATGGAGACCTTTGCTCTTAGGTTGTGGCAGGAAGGGAAATGGAGTGCTGAGACAGTAAAGAGGCTTCTGATATTGTTTTGGAGGAAGGAAGAGTTCTGAGTAGTAGTGTGGTATGACAGCATAGTCCCTCATGATGGCTCAGGAATCAGGCTGTGCCTTGTTCTACTGCTGGAAGAACAAAACTATTGCATTATGAGGGGTCCCTAAAGCCTCTCTCTGTTAAAGATCTTAGGCTGCTGGAAAGATAGGGACTTTCCTTCCCAAATCTGCTTGCCCCTCACCATTGTGTAAAGGAAGAAGATTGGTTTAACGTGGGTAAGAAGGTACAAATGATCAAGAAAACCAACTGGGAAAAAGAAGTAGGTGCAACATTCTCAGATTTCATGTGGAACTTTAATCTTTGGCTGATCCCCATCTTTTCATCTCAGGCTAGTCATTTGTGTAATAGAGCTTCACTGTTCCTTCTGCTTTAGACCTAGGTAGGTCAGATGCTTTAAAGCCCCTGGCTCTGGTCATCACACTAAGAAAATTATGAGAACCTAAAAACCTCATGAAGTGTTAAATACTCCCAAAAGAATTTGAACTGAAATCGTGGCAGTAATCCTTACCCCTCTAACTGTGCATGGAAAACATTTCTTGTGAGATCATTTCTCTCCATCTGAAACAGAGGCTACTTCTTAGAAAAGCACCCAGCAGGCCATGTTTCTGACAGGATGTCTGTTTGCAGTGCTCATATATACTTACATAAGGAACAGACTTGCATTCAGCTTCAGAGCCAACATCAGGCAATGCTACTTTTACAAATTTTTAAGGAGATAATATGGCCTCTGATTTCAGCATGAGCTCTTTAGAAGCACTCTAGGAAAGGGAGTGTTGAATTCTGTGAGTTCAAAGTCAGCCAGGTGTATGCGGCAAGTTCCAGGTTAGTGAAGGCTACATAGTGAGACCTTATCTCAAAAAGAAAGAAACAAAGAAACAAAGAGAAAAGTGGGCTGGGGAGGTCAGGGAACAAACAAGAATGATTTGTAACCTTGTCATGCAATGCTCCACTGTTCTCCTAGCTGGATCTCTCAGTGTCTTCTTTGTGTCATCCTCTCTAATCCACATACAAACCAGGACTGTCTTTCAAAGGTACTCAATCATGTTTTGTGAGCTGTGAGATCCAGTATTCTGGGCATGTATGTGGGTATGTGGATCTGCTGGCCTGGCTGTGAAAGGCATTTAGAAAGTACTTGTCTTTTCTTCACAGGCCTTCAAGAGGATAATTTGATGCTTATTGGAATGGCCTTAAACCCACTGTTCAGAGTTGCTCAATGTGGATGTCTCCTTAAGTGATTGAAAGTAGTAGTTCCCAGCAACTGGCTAGTTGGCTGTGTTTGGGGCTTAGGACAGGACCAGGAACTTGAGTCTTGTAAAAGAGCTTGGAATCCAAACAATTGTCCACAGTGGAGAGTGTTAAGTCCCTATGTATCTGTGGTGAACCTAATGTCCACAGAGGAGGTGTGCAGGTTCAAAGAAACATGGAACACATTCAGGCCTTGACTTTCAGAGTCCTAGCTTAGTGTCCTTTATCCTATTTAGGAGATAATATCATGTCTCCTCACCGGCTCACTGTATATTACTCATAACTCTGTTATCACACACGCAGTTGGGGGCATTTGTTTGAAGTAGCTTTTCTCTTTTCTTCTAGTTCCTCAGCATTTGTAGCCTCTGCCTTGTCTACCCCAAGGTTCCTCAGTATCTCTTTCCAGATTTGAAATTTACAAGGCTCTTAAATCCCACAAGTCCAATGATTTGCTTGTTTTATCCTGGTGCATCCTGTCATTTACCTCTGGCCTCTTGTTCAAACAGTAAGTTCTTCTGAGAGACACTTCCTTTGTTCTTCCATTGAGTACCGGGAGAGGCATATAAACAAAAGATGGGAGAAATTCCTGTACACTCTCAGTTTTTGCTTACACCATTGCCATTAGCTTCCTATTTAGGCCTTTGTTGTGAATCTCTAAAAAGTTTTCTCTGTGGTGGTGATAAGTTCCCATGGAACTTGTATTAAGTCCCAAGGGACTGAAAGCCACAGCACTACATGTATAATATAAAGTAAAACAAAGCATAGCAAAACCAAGAATCTACCACCAATGTCCAAGATATCAGAAATCAATAAAAGTACTGAATTGATTGATAAGATATAATAAAAATCTCAGTATTGTAAAGAGAGGAAAACTGCAAGGGATGCAGGGCTGTTCACAGAAAAAGTTGGGGCAACAGATGGAGGAAAACATGAAGCCAACTGTGGGTGCCTCCTGGTTGCAGAGGTTGAGGGATGAGATTGTAGAATGGTTCAGAAAAGGTCCCTGCTTTGAGGATCCCCAATCATGGTAGCAGGTGGGTCTGGATATGATTGTATACTCTATTAAAAGGATAAAGAACAGGAAATTTAAGAGGCTATGGGGGCATCCAGAGGAAAATTCCTAATCCAAGTTTTGCAAGGAAAATGCCACTAGAATAGAAGCAGAGAAATATTATAAAAATTGATGCTTGAGTTAAAAATAAAAAAAAAAAAAAAGAGTAGAAATAGACACAGATAGAAGGGATAAGTTTATCCAAGGAATAAGGGACACTGTGAGCAAAGGTATGCAAAATTTGGGGAATAGCAAGTTCTCCTGTGAAGGTAGGATGTCAGACACAAGCAATTATAAGAGAAACCCAGGCTGAGGTTGGCTACTGCCAAGGCCTACAGAAACTTGAATATACAACTCAAAAGCTTGATTCAGAAATAATGAGGGAGAAACTGTAGGGGGTTGGACTTGAGGAAGGGAGACTTGTGATTTGACTTAGTTTATTCAGATCTCTTTTCCTACATTACAAGATAGCTATAGATGTGGGAGGAAGGACAGCAGAGTTGCAGGAGTTCACTAGAGATAATATAGTGATTTAGGCTTAAAATGCTAATAGAGAGTTTCAAGAGAAAGGAGAAATGTGAGCAGTTGTTGAAAGGCAGCATATATGAGACAAACGGACTGACTGGATGGTGAGTTAAGGACAGGAAGGTGTGAAGTGTGACATTCGGGCTTATCACTTTGGCTTAGGGTAGACGGTAGTGCTGTTCTTGCATTGGGGGGTGGGGGCAGTACCACTAAGCATAGAAAGTAGGAATTCAGGTTAGAGCCAGAGTGGCTACTGATATATCAAAGTGGAAATGTTTAGAAGACAGTCAGAAGCGCAAGTCTTAAGTTAAGACCTCTAGTATAAACTAGAAATAAAAGTTTAGGTGCAGAAGTAAAGGAAGGGCCAAAACAAATAGACAATAAATATTCAGAGATATGGAGGATACCACATAAGCTTCTTATTTCCCCTTCCCATTGCTCTTGAAAACTCAAACAAATTTAGGACTGATATGTGACCAGTTGAGGTAGCAATGTGGGCCCATAGTTGGAGTAATAGAGCTATTGATGAGAATGGGCACATTTAAAGTATTTTGTTTTTTATTGGTTCAGGGGTTCAAGTAGAAGATGGTGGCTTAGGGTATGATACAGAGGTAGTAGTAAATGTGGTGAAAAATGGATGAATGTTAAATGGTAAAGTTAATTTGTGCAATTTTACTTATCAATGCTAGGTTATGGAGTACACAGACAAGAATTAAATCTGACTCTTTAACTTGAGTAAGACTACAACAAAGTTTTAGATGTTGATACCTTATTTGGATGGGAATAAATTACAAAGGAGCACACTTGGTAAAAATATTATCTGGCTCATCAAAAATACTTTCAAATCTGCAATGCCTGGTACATACCCTTGTGGAGATGACAAATAAGTGATTTTTGACATGTTAGTTCAGTATTCAAGGGACAAGTCAGTGGAGAGTCAAATTTGGAAGCTTCTCTTACCTAATGGTGTATGAGATCCATAAGATGGTAGCCTGTGGTGATTCAGCATTTAGACAGCAAAAGCCTGAAAATCTCTAACCAAAAACCTAGGTAGAAACAGTTGCAAGTGGGATGACAACCAGACTGGTGGGAGTCTAGGTGCTATCGACAGAGGAGAGTATGTCAGGATTAAAGGAACATGCTGTAGAAAGGTCAAAAGTGAAGAGCACTGAAATGATCAGAAGCTTCAACAGGATGTAGTTATTTCATGAATTGATAGAAAGAGTTTAGTGAAACTGTGTGCCCGTGACATAGAGAGCATTATGTTTCCATTGCTGTGAAAAGTACAAGAGGTCATCAATTTAAAAATAAAACAAAGGCAATTTTGGTTTGTGATTTCAGAGGTGTTAGTCCATAGTCTCTTGGTTCTCTCACTTTGGGCCTGTCCTGGAAGAGAGCAAAGATATTCAAGAAAGACGGTGACAAGAAAGGAGCCAGAATCCAGTATCTTTTCCAAAGATGTACCTCCCATGATCTAACTTCCTCTCCTAACCAAGGTGTTATTACATGGGCTTTAGGGAGCATTTAAAGATCCAAATATTTAAAGGTCCATGGTAGATGAAAAACAGTCAGCTATAAGTCCTTCATTGTATATGAAATGCTGGAAAAATAAATTGATAGAACTCATTGTGAATATTGGTTCTACCTGAGGTAAGGACAATGGTAGCTTGAGGAGAATGGGTATGGTAGTATAAATAGGAATGGCCCCCATAAACTCATGTGTGTGAATGCTTGGTCCATAGAGAGTGGCACTATTCAGAGGTGTGGCCTTGCTGGAGTAGGTGTGGCCTTCTTGGAAGAAGTATGTTATTGTGGGGGTGGGCTTTGAGGTCTCCTGAATTCAAGCTAGGTGTAGTGTAGGAGGCTCCTTCTGCTACCTGTGAATCAAGATGTAGAACTCTCAGCTCCTTCTCCAGCACCATGTCTGCCTGTGCTGCCATACTCCCACCATGATGAGCATGGAGTAAACCACTGAAACTGTAAGCCAGCCTTAATTAAATGTTTTTTTATAAAAAATAAAAGAATAAAATAAAAATTATAAAGAATTGCCATGGTTATGGTGTTTCTTCACAGCAATGGGAACACTAAGACAATGAGAATTAAGGCTTTGAAGATTAAATTATATTTGCATATCAACACAGATGATCCACTAGAGAAAGAACATTACTCAGAGCAGTGATATTCTGGAGTAGGTTAAAGGACACAGCATCAGTGGCTGTCCTAAGACATGTTCATGCAGAGTGATAGCAGTTTGCTGGATATATGAGTAAAGACAGGACTCTGTTTTGAAAAGATTCAGAGAAGGCTCTAGTAAATATAGAGTGTGGGATATAGAGAAAAGTTCATGACTACAAAATGACTTTAAAAGTATTTGAAAAACTTCTACTCAGAAAAGGGAAGGAAATTATTTTAAGGTCTGTAGGTCCTTCCTGGAAAGGATCTCAGATGTGAATGGCTCTAGACCTTGTGCTCTTCCTCTGAAAAGCTCAACCTTTGTTTGGAGGATTGTTGTGGATAGCCTCAGCCTTGTATTTTGATCCTAGTTCCACCCTCCTGGGAGGGGCTGCAGAGGATGATTGAATCAATGTTGTGGATAGCCCCAGGCTCATATTTTGATCCTAGTTCCACCCTTCTGGGAGGGGCTGCAGAGGATGATTGAATCTGTACACAGATGACATCTTGTGAACCTTCTGTCCAATTAAAACCTGTAAAATAAAGGCTAGAGCCAGAGATTGGGCAGTAGACGGGGAGGCAGAGAAAAGACTTAGGGAAGGAGAAGAGAGGAAGAAGAAGAGAAGAGAGAGAAGCAGGAGGAAGGAGGCAGAAGGAAGCCAGAGGCAGAAGGAAGCCGACGACGGAGGAGCCGGAGCTCGGAGGACAAGCACGCGGCCTGGGATAATTGCAAGTTATAAGGGATCTCATATCCGGGGATTAGAGTAGTGTAGTGGTAAATCTGCCCAATCTAGGTGTGCTATTTATACCAATAATTATTGCGTTGTGTCTTCCTTTACTGGCCTCCTTCAGTAGGAGATCTTACAGCAACAAATTTGGCCAATTAAATAATTTCTACTACAAATTGGCGCCCAACATCTACTACAGAGGATGGTCCGTGAATTATATAGCAAGACATACTTCTTACACCAGCATTTCAGCTGCTGTCATTTACTGTTGTTATATGGCTGAAATTTGTATGGTCAGAGCCAGGAGGTCAGAAGCCAAAGTGTAGCTTCTGGCCTTTGCCTTGCCTCAGATCCCTGGCCTAGAAGGTTAGAACTCGATGTTTATTTCAGCCTCATAAATTGTTCATCAAGTCTGACAACAAGCTCCAGATTTGTCACTCCCTAATGTGGTAGTGGCTACGCTGTCTGACATCAAATTCTGCAGAGAAAATGCAGTAAATCATTTTTCCTTTTGTGTGAGAAGAAAAATAAAAAATTACATTCTTCTCAGATTTCACTGCCCCATGTGCTGATGCTTCTGTCAAGTGCTCCCTCTTGGAAACATGAAAACAGCATGATGCCAAAGACCCTACTTTCTCAGTAATACTCTGGTAGATAGAGGAAGAACACTGAAAAGCAATAGAAGTACATTCTGACTGACGTCAGCTCACACATCCTCTCAACAGCAATGAGAACTAAGCATCTAAAAGCTGGGCTTTATATTTTGCAGGCCAGAGGCTACACTTGAGAAAGACTGAGAATTTCTTCTAGTCATCTAATCCACCAGGAAGAGGCAGAGATGTAACTCAACTCTGAGGCACAGCTTGAAGTCCTAAAAATTAAGTGGCTCCTTTGGTCCTGGGTATGAGTTAAAATCTGTACCTACCAATCTGTTTAATAAATGAAAAAGCAAATTCATGATGATGACATGATGATGACTATAACAACCATGATGGCAATTGTATTATTTCCTTTTTGTTGTTATGATAAACTTCTTTGAGTAAAGCAATTAAGAAAGACAGTTTCCTTTGGCCCACTTTCAACATCATGTTGAGGGAAGGCATGTTGGCAAGAACATGATAAAAAACAGTCAAGTTGCAACTGCAGTCAGGAAGCAGAGAGCTACATGTTTGTGTATGGTTTACTTTCTTAGTTTTTAATTATTAATTAATTTACTTTATTTTCTCTCATCCCAGTCTCTCCTTCCTCCCCACACCATGTTCCCTCCCTTTTCTCCTCAGAGAAGGGCAGGTCATCCATGGATATCAACCAGCCTTGGCATATCAAGTTGCAGTATGACTAAGCACATATTCTCCTATTGAACAAGTCAGCCCAGTTAGGGGAAAGGGATTCAAAGGCAGAAAACAGAGTCAGAAATAGCCCCTGCTCCTGTTGTTAGATTTTTAAAAAATTCAATCTTGAACTCAGCCTGTGAAATCACGCTGTGCACATTTAGAACAGATCTTTCCACCTCTATTAACATTTTGAAGAGTATGATTCTCAGTCATGCCCATATATTTGTTTCCATGATGATTCTAATTCCTACCAAGTTGACAATGCTAACCATTTCCAGATGGTTATGAAAAAGGAGGATGAGGACAAGAACTCAATCAACTCCTCTGGAAATTAGAAAAGAGGATCATAGATTGCAAGACATTTCAGCTGTCACTCAGCATTGAAGACCTGTTTCTATAGCCACATGGAGCAACCTGGCACCCACTGTAGGCCCCAGTATGCTCAAAAGGATAACCACTACAGGAAATATTTGAGTTCTTGACACAAGAGATACAGCAACATGAAGGCAAAAGTAGCAGCTAGGTGTTCTGAATAGAGTTTCTAGGATCATCTTCCAAAACAATCAGATCATCTCTTCTCAAATAGGCAGAGTTCCAGAGGCCAAAAGACCAAAGCTACCCAGAGCTATCCAATAGTAAACTACTCTGGGTTTCACTGGGGAAGGAGCATTGCCAATGAGACAAGTCCTTAAGGCCCTGTCCAGTTTTCTTCTGCTGGAATTCAATTAGTCAATCTGTGTTCATTTTCTCTCTTCCTCTGTCTCTCTCCTTGCTCTCTCATTCTTATTGCTGCTGTTATTTATCTTCATACAGTGTCTTGCCTTGGTTTTCTGGCACCAAACTAATGGCAATTTTTTGACTTCAGCCTCACAAGTGCTTGGATTACAGAACTATGTCACCACAGTCCAGCTCAGTCTTTCTCATTGCTTTATTTACAAGTTGCACTGGGGCTTACTATAAAAAGTATAACTGGTAATAAATGTTTATGTTTTATCTAACCAAACGTGTATACTTTTTCATAGGACTCTGATATTGTGCATCTGAATCATTCAAATAATAGTGGTGACCTTGGTCAGAATGCCTTTTTAACCAATTGACAAAGTTTTGGAGGAATCGCATTTCATATGCAGCATGAATGGTTCCTTAAACATGAGGGCTTACAGAGGTGGCTAGAGGAACAAAAGACTTAGATTTGGACTTCCCTTGCATGGTATTTGTGACTGTTTGTAGAAGAGGTGAAAAAAGTATCTGGGAGCTTGTCATCAAGAGTTGGAGGCTACTTTCGAAGATATATGAGAAGAAACCTGGGACAAACTCTCCAGTCATTGCAATCCAAGGCCTTGCAATCTTGGGAAGGGAAAATTTTAATTTTTGTTTTCATGAAGGTCAAATTGAAATTTCTCATATTTTTTCCTCTTTGAACATAGGCAATGAAACACAGGAGCACTAGAAATATACAAAATTTAGCTAGTGAGAAAAATCATATTTATACCACATTCTTATTATAGTTACCTCCAGATAGCTTTTAGAGTAGATATTACTTAGAAATAACATTATATTTTAATTTATGCATTAATAAAGAAGCATTCATGCTGGCATGTACATAAGATTTAGTTAGCATTTGGAAATAACATATCATTAACAATCTTATATATGTATAGTATACATTAACAATGTTCTTCTGAGAAGTTCATGAGCTTCAGCCAACACAAGGGTCATGACAGAGCATGTCACAAAAGAACTCCACAGTTTATAAAGCATGTATCCTTGAATCCAGTACACATATTGTCTCTGTTCCTGGAATTCCTTTAGGCACTTTCCCTTTCCAGTGTCTGACAATAACCTGGAAGCAACCCCCTCCATCTTCCATTCAATCTCATGGCAGTTAACTCTTCTCCAGTAAGTTTCTTTAAGGTCTTGATCTGATCTCAATGCACCCTACAATCTTTCTCACCATCCAGGCTCTGGAAAAATACTTCCTCCTGTCCTTCAGCAGTGGGACCTCATCTTCTCTCATGCTTATATATCTTTCACTGGATTCTGTTCTCTTCTTATTCCTCCATCACCCACCCACCACTCCATGGCCATAGGCCAAATGGACCATGGTTTTTCATATGTTCAGTCTCTAAGTTTCCAATGTAGCTGATGGGGTTAGGACTTTAAAGAAGTACTGGGTTGTTCTTGCTGCTTTATCTAGGGCAGTAGGATAGTATGCAGATTAACAGCAATAGATCTGAAGCTTTCCACTCTGTTCTTTCATCTTACCATGGTCTCTTTTGAGTCTTAAGTCCTTTGAGAGTCCCTAGTTCTCAAAACTGTTTAAAGGTAATGAAAGATAATGTTCTTATAGGAAGTTCATGGTGGATCTGCCTAGGGAACACATTTGGATGAGAGAGTGAACTGGGAAGCAGAATCCCTGGCTTCCATTCATGATTCTGCTAATTAGTAGCCATGTGACTGTGAGGAAACTATTTAGCCTTTCTGTGTCTCAGTATTCTTAGCCATGGTATAGAAAGAATAATAATGTTCATCTCATTGATGTTTGTGAGACTGAAATTCATTGTTCTTTCTGAAGCAATTGGAGCATTTTTAGGCACTGAATTGATGATAGTATTATGGTCTTTGTTAAGTAGGTATATATTGGTGGGTGAGACTCAATGAAGAATTATTGTGCAACATGAGTATGATTCCTGAAAGCAGTTTTCTCCTGAAGCTACTCCATTCCAGAGTCTTCCTTCATACCTTACCTTTGTTGTTGTCATTGTTGCCCATAGATACAGTCTATTCTTCAACATCTGTGCAGAGTCAAGGAGTTTAGATTCTACAGTACTCCCACCCCAATAACCAGCCATGTGACCTGTTTAATTTTCAGCCTGCTCCACTCTTCCTCTTTCACAACCAGAACTCTTGGACTTAGGTCAAGTCTCCACCAGAGTCCTTTTCCTTCTCTTTTCCCTTCTTCTACCCCCTAAACATGGCCCTTCCCATTTTTTAAGGTCAGTGTCACCTCTTCTACAAAATCTGCGTAGACAAGTCACATATTCACCAGTGTCAGAGCTCTAGCCACCACCATATTACTTATCCTCCACTGAGACCCCTCCTTTGTATTTCTATAGCATTTGGGGTACTACTAGGCAATTGTGCACTTAATTATAAATTCTCATCAAGTATGCTTTAATTTTCCTTATATATTATCATATTAAGTCCAACTTTGTCAAACACTTCCAGATGACAGAGGAAAGCAGGTAGATCTCATGATTAACATAAGACTATGACAGCTGAGTTACCAAGCAGGTTCAAAGGAAACCTCTTGTGTTGCTTTCACTCACCTACAGAATGTCAGAACTCTGTGGTGTGCTGTAGCTTCATTCTGTCACCAAACATTGCTTAGGGCACCACTTTGGGAAGATTCATGTGTACCTCAGCCACATATTTTCTGAAATTCTCCCAACTTATCTGACTTTGAGCCTGCTAAATGGGGCCCCAGTGGTCAGCGATCTGTGTACCCTTCTAGATGGACCTGGCCACTTGTGCTACTGCTTCTGAGTATTTTGACCAGAGATGAAGCCAAGACACACATATGAACTTGGCTCATCTGGTTATCTGCAGAAGAGATTATTGTAATTTACTTTGTCCTCTGTGCCTTGGGTAGATGACTGTGACCTGAGAAAAAGTCTTCCTTGTAGGCTCACCCTCTGTGCACATTATCTTTTCCTGACAGTGATCTAGACTGATCCACCAGTCTACCTTCCCAAACTGCCTCTGCAGAGCAAGAAAGATGAGGAAACTACAAAATGAATGGTACTATCTAGTCTGTTGGCTATGTTCTTAGTCAAGCATGTATGGAGTAGTGATATACTGTATATGTGCTGGATGCTACAGTCACAAAGGAGACTGACAGTCACAGTTTTCTAGGAGCAGCAATCTCTATTACCAACCAACAAACAGGGTCATGGGAGTTGTGAAGATTCATATAAATAGCTTAGCTCCCTAAATCAAAACAAAATATTATTTCTCCAGGTTCCATCTTGATGCTGTTTTCCACAGCCATCTATCACTTGTTCCAGCTGTAGCCCTTCCTCCACTTCCCAAGAATCTCTAGAAAGAGAGAAACTAACTTGTAGGGAGACAAGTAGGGAGACCAGTTCTATGATGAAGATGTAAGATACATTTTTTGAAGGCAATCCCAATGTTGCCAAAATCAGGTTCCAAAGAAAGACCTGAGGAGGGACCCTGGGACCCTGCTCATAAATGGTTTTGGCCACAGAGGGAGCTATAATTATCATCTCACTGTGCTGCTTGAGTTTGATGAGTCCATGAAGACTCTGACTATGGGGAAATATAGATAGTTATGGTCTGTGGGAAAGAGCCTTGGACTTCACTGTTGTTGGAGATTTACATTCTAATTCTTAACTAGCCATGTGACATTGGGTAGTTTATACACCCTCCCCTCCAATCTCTCCAATTGGTCTAATAATGGTATTTTTCACAGGGACAAATAATATTGCATATTTTAAAACTTCCTCTATGGAGCCAGACTATGTGTAACCCACCACTGGTTTATGCTATTTTGCTTAGAAATTCTTCCCTGTTCCTTTCCTCTTTCCTTTTCCCTTCTCCCTCTCTTCTCCTCTTTTATCTCATCCTTGTACCCATTCATCTTTCCACTCAGTGCCTTCTTCCTGTCTGTCTTAGCAGACTCCCTAAGTAAGTGGGCAGCAATAAACCTGTGAGTGCAGAAGTCAACGTCATCAGGTGGATCTAAGCTGATTCCTGGCAAAGAATTAACAGTTACTGCCACAAGGTTTCTGGGATAGAAGGTGAGGACAGAGTTCATATGGTCAGATTTCTGCCTTTCTCTGAGGAGGTTAACTTGTACATTTCATCTAATGAGTATGTTAAAACAGTAATGAGTTCAATGCAGTCCATTTTTCTGGGAATTAGTGATTAGGGAAACAATATGGTCCTTTTTGGAGCCATTAGTGCTGGACTATTGCTAATTCCAAGAAGGACTATATTAGTGCTCTGGTACTGGTATGGACACAATGCTTTCTTGGATTGGCTGATTGCCGTGGGCATGCACTTGGTGCTTTGAGCCTTAATGTCCTCCCTATTAGCTACACAGCTGCATATACTATTTTCTTTCTACTCTATGCTTGTGCCAATAATATTGTATGTTAGGGCAATTTAAAGTAATGCGATGGTCAATGCCATTGCCAGCTCTTAAATTAGACAGTGCCCTTTAAATGAAAGGCACTTTGCTCAAATACAAAAACATCATTTGGAAGAGAATGATGGTTTTGGTTGCCTTTGGTTACCTCTTTTTAATCTGAGTCTAAAAGTCACAAGGCCTGATTTTTAGTGTCAGGAAGTTAAGAGTCATGCTTTCTCCTAAATATTTTTGGTAAGGTCTGTCTGCAGCATTGGGGAACTATCTATGTTGTATGTTCCCAGATAATGTCAACAAAATACTTCCTGGCACTGTTACAATTATCTAGGGCAGATAAAAGGGATGAAAAGGGGTGACAGGTGAGAAAAAAAAGGTTTTGAGTTTACATAGCTGATCACATAGCATGCCAACATCTGATTTAGAAGGAACATCAGGGTGTTTGCCTTCATATTCAGTCATTTCTATTCCCTGAGTACAACAGGGAGTCCTGAAAGTTCTCAAAATAATATATTGCTCTGGGTGCCAACTTGACTTCTAGTGGAGCTAAGGGCTTCCACTGAAGATGTGGGCTGAGGTAGAGTGATGATGGGGAGGGGCAGCTAGGGTCAGGCTGGCTGTGTTCTGGGGAGTTTGGGTGGTCTCTGAGTGGGGCTTACCTGGGGATCTGGGTGCTGCTCTGGCCTCTAGTAGAGAAAGGTGCTTCTACCAGAAATGTGGGTCTGGATAGGGTGACTTGAGCTGAGGAAAACCAAAAAAAGAAAAAGAAAGAAAGAAACAAACAAAAAACCAAACATGATAACTGAAATTGTGGAATCTATGAAGTAAAGAAGAGATTAGAAAGACCCAGGGACAAGATGTAACTCCAAAGGACATGTCCTCTGGTGACTTAAATCATCCACTGGGGACTCACCAAATGAAATTTTCAGTGCCCTCCATAATAGTACCTTCAGCTGAGGACTAAGCCTTCAATACATGAGCAGAATATAAATTGATATACCAAGTCCACCATGCAGAAAGTCTTGCTAAGAATAGATGCCAGTTGTATTAAATGCTGTATTTAGTGATAATTTGGTTTACACACTAGCATAAGATCTTTATACCCTTAAGGGTGGATAACTATCTTTGGACCATACCTAGAATAGCATTGGACTGGATGATGAGAACTATAAGCTCTGAAGAGACCAGGGACTCTTTATGCTTCAATAATTTTAAAAGTTATTGCCAACTATCCAGGACTTTGTCTTGACACTATTTTATTCTCATTTTACATATGACCTAAATAAGGGTCATAAAAGGTACGTAATTTGTCTGTGGTCACGTCTTTTATTGATAGTGAAGCTGTGTTGAGTTCAGACTACTTGGCTGAAGAGAACACATTGCTTACAATTATATGCCTTTCCTGTCACTGTTATGTCTCTGAAACTGAGATTTAGAAGTACTACACACATTTCTTTGGAAGGCTTGGGAAAATAGGCTGAAGATCTGAAACATGTATGAGTAACATGGCTACACAGATGGTACAAGAAAGAATGTCTCTGGCTCTGGATTCGCAACCTAAGAGAAAACTTTGAAGCTTTAAGAAAGTAACTTTATGAGACACATGACAGACATTCATAAGCATATATAAGTCAAAGGCTTGATACCAGATGAGATGAGAGGAAATTTCAAAAGAGCTGTCATGCTGTTTGGAAGCTTAGGGGAAGCAAAGGAGCACTTGGCTTTGGCCATTCATAAGGTCATGTGGGCAGCACTTTTCACTGGTCAAACTCATGTGACTATGATTTTTGAGGATTAGATGAGCTTCAGACACTTGTTTTGATTAAAATTTCATATTAATACAATATTTAGGAAATCTGGGGTAAGATATGGTCTTTAGAGTCAGGCAGATATTAGCATAAATGAAAGAAATTACTAATGTCAAATATTGTGTCAATGAGCTTTTGGTCACTGTAACAAACATCTGAGATAATCCACTTATAAAGGCAAAATGTTTATTTTTGCTAGTAGTTTTGAAGGCTTAAGTCCATATTCATATGCTTTAGAGCCTTTTTTAAGATAATACGTCATTACAGAAACATATGGTAGAACCAAATTGCTAACATCATGGCTCGAGAATGAAAGAAAACAAACAAACAAACAAACAACTAACTACTGGCCTCCCATGGTCCACTTTATCTATATATGAGACATGAGATATTTAGTGTTAATTTAAAAATAATAAAAACTAAATGTTGTTACTTCATATGCCGAGTTATTTCACTTAGCATAAAGTTGCAAAAGACAGAATGCTATGATTTTTATGATTGAGTAATGTCATTTACACACACGTCAGGAGTCATAATGGGACCAGCTAATAATTAGCAGGTGATCATTCTGAAATCACTTGCCTTGGATTATTATATAATCTGTGACAAGTGAGTATTTATACAGCAAGGCTGTAAGGGACTTATTTTAGGAAAGATTCCTGCTATTAGTGTGCATTTCCTATTATTATTATTAAACATATGTAACAATCACTAAGCAATAGCACAGCCCTTTGGAGCAGATCTCTGCAGATTCACAAAGATATACTGTCTTGTAGTGATGCTATACAGACAAATAGATGACTTCTTAAGTCTTAATGATGATCCTAAAGAATTCCTAAAATTGTATCAGTGATTATTATTAAGTTCTTTTACAGTGGGACTGCTATTAAGGCACTTTCTGATAGTCAAAACTCCAATGAGAACTCTGCCAGTTTCCCAAGTGTCATCAGTTAATTGCCCTTAGATAGTAATGAGACTTTCTCTTACTCAGAGAACATTCCAAGAGGTTGTAAAACAATTAACCAAAGGTCATGAATAGGGAACTCATGATTTATTATAGATGATGGGACAGAAGATAAAATATTGCCTGGGTTTATCTATACAAAACTTACTAATTTCTTAGTTATAGTTTTAAACCTTCGATGAACCTGTGGGGCTAGACAGATGATGGATGTTTAGCCAGATAATTACTCCTAATGGATATGCATGTAAACATTCTCTGTTGTAAACTTCTATTTCAATTTATGATTTGATTTTTGGTGTGAACTTGTGATGAACTTTGTAACATGTGACCATGTACTCTGAAAGATGATGCGTAAGTACTGAAGACAAAGACAAAGAGTAGTAGTAGTCGTCATTTGTCCCTTCCTTTCCTTTTCCTTTGCCTAGAATTTTTTCCCTTATTAGAATTTTTTCTTTTCCACACTTAGGATCTTTCTGCTTTTCCCCTTAGACAGCTTTCATAGGAAACTTTTTACACTTAGTAATAAACTCTATAATAACTTCTCTAAGTGTCTTTTCTTCCTGCAACCTCAGACTAGCAGGCATAAGTTAGAGACCAGGAGTTCCTGCTGAGATAGAACAAAGGCCACATTGTCTAATCCTCTGCTGTTAGGCTTCAGGTGTTAATTACCTAAGCCTGCAGTCTTTTACCTTCAGAAGAAGTTTTTAGGACTTTTTTTTTTTTATTTTAATGTTTATTAAATTACTAGACAATAGCATCAGTATTTTTTTTATTTTTTAACTATTTAATAATTATTGAAATGTAATAATGTACTTTGAAAGAAGAGGAGTATTAGAAAAGTCCTTTCCTTTTGTGACTTTTTTTATATTGGAACTTTTATTTACATTTCAGGTGTTTTCCCCTTATCCCCTTTCCCCCCTCCCTCTCAGGAACTCCCTATCCCTTCCCCCCTCCTCCTGCCTCTATGATGGTGTACCCACACCCACCCTCCCCAGAACCTCACCTCCCCACCCTCGAATACCACCCCCCACGATGTCCAGCCTTCATGGGACCAAGAATCTCTTCTCCCACTTATATATAGCTCCCTTGCATATATAGCTGGAGCCATGGGTCCCTCCCTAAGCGCTCCCAGGCTGGTGGTTTAGACCCTGGGGGCTCTGGTTAGTTGGTATTGTTGCTCTCCTCATGGGGTCCCGTACCCTTTCTACTCCTTCAGTCTTCACTCTATCTTCTCTGTTGGGAACCCCATGATCAGTTTAATGGTTAGCTGTGAGCATCTGCCTCTGAATGTGTCAGACTCTTGCAGACCTCTAAGGAGACAGCTATATCAGGCTCCTGTCAGCATGTACCTCCTGACACCCATGTCAGCATCTACCTTTGGTGACTGCACATGGGATGGATACCCAGGTGGAATGGTCTGCAGACGGCCCCTCCTTCAGTTTCTGTCCTGCACTTTGCATCCATATTTGCTCACTTGAGTATTTTGTTACTTCTACTAAGAGGGACTGTAGCCCCCCCTCCTTGGTCTTCATTCTTCATGAGCTTTATGTGGTCTGTGAGTTGAATCTTGGGTGTTTCAAGCTTCTGAGCTAAAGTCCAATAATCAGTGAGTGAATACCATGTATATTCTTTTGTGATTGGGTTACCTCACTCAGGATGATATTTTCTAGTTCCATCCATTTATATAAGAATTTATCAAATTCATTGTTTTTAATAGCTGAGTAATATTCCATTGTGTAAATGTACCACATTTTTTGTATCCATTCCTCTGTTGAAGGGCATCTGGGTTCTTTCCAGTTTCTGGCTATTATAAATAAGGCTGCTATGAACATAGTGGAGCATATGTCCTTGTTATGTGTTAGAGCATCTTCTGGGTATATGCCCAGGAGTGGTATAGCTGGGTCCTCAGGTAGTGATATGTCCAATTTTCTGAGGAGGACTTTTTAAAAGTTATCATCATTTCAGTACAGATCAGAGAGCCAGAAAGCCCTGAGACCCTCAGACTTTAAGCCATCACCAGAGTCTTACTCTGTGTCCCTGTCACTACCCTCTCTGGGCCGGGAGGCTCCAGACACACACACACACACACACACACACACAAAGTATATTACTAAGAAAATTTTAAAGTAATTGAGCTGGCCTGAGTGGCACACAACTCTAATCCTAACACTTGGAAGTCTGAGGTAGAAGGACTCCTGTGAGTTTTAAGCCAGTATAGGTATATAATACACACACACACACACACACACACATATACACATACACACACATACACAACGCTGTGTATTCACATGTATGTGTAGCATGAACATGTCTGAAAAACACAGAAAAAGTAAAGAGGAATATAATTGGCAATAGATGTAAGTGCAAATTGATAACATTAAACACAGGAAAAGGAAATAATGAAACTATGTTAAATTTAATGATATAAACAGTGAATTGAAAGTAGAAATTATTAAACCATATAAAGAAAGTATCTGTCTATATGTTTCTTTAAAGTAGATATGCTTCATATGCAAACATATAAATCGTAACTTTGTACAGTTACCAAAGGAAGACATCAGCAACATAAGACTGTGATGAGAGATAAATGGTAATTTTTCATAAAATAAAATTCACAATGGCCGGGGGTGGTGGCCGCACGCCTTTATATCCCAGCACTTGGGAGTGGCAGAGACAGGCAGATTTCTGAGTTCCGAGGCCAAAACATGGTCACAGAGTGAGTTCCAGGACAGCCAGGGACTTATTACAGAGAAAACCCTAGTCTCAAAAAAAAAAAAAAAATCACAATGAATCAGAACCATTTAATAACCAAAAATACATGCAGACCTTTAATAAAAGAAATTTCAAAAGGCATGAAACATAGATTAGACAGAATTGAAGGATGAACACAGCCCCAGTTGTTGAAGTTCTTTTTTTCCCCTTTCTTTTTATTATTATTATTTATTTTTATTTATTTATTTATTTATTTTTATTACTCTAGATTTTATTCCCCTCCTGGCCCACCCTTGACTGTTCCTCATTCCTACCTCCTCCCTCCCCTGTCTCCACAAGGATGGAGACATCCCCATCCCATCAGACCTCTAACCTCTCTGGGACCTCCAGTCTCTTGAGGTTAGGTATGTCTTCTCTGACTAAACCCAGACCCTGCAGTTCTCTGCTGTATATGTGTTGGGGGCCTCATATCAGCTGGTGTATGCTGCCTGGTTGGTGGTCCAGTGTTTGAGAGAACTTGGGGCTAGATTACTCGAGACTGCTGGTCTTCCTATGGGATCACCCTCCTCCTCAGCTTCTTCCAGCTTTTCCCATTCAAAACACAGGGGTCCCAGGCTTCTGTCCATTGGTTGGGTGCTAAGTATCTGCATCTGACTCTTTCAGCTGCTTGTTGGGCCACACAGAGGGCAGCCATGCTAGACTCCTGTCTGCAAGCATACAATAGCATCAGTAATAGTATCAGGACCCTGGGCCTCCCATTGAGCTGGATCTCAATTTTGGCCTGTCACTGGACTTCTCATGCTCCTCTCCATTTCCATCCGTGTAGTTCCTAATTCTTTCAGACAGGAACAATTATGGGTCAGAGTTTTGACTGTGGGATGGCAACCCCATCCCTCACTTGATGCCCTGTCTTTCTGCTGGAGGTGGTTCTACAAGTTCCCTCTTCCTACTGTAGGGCATTTTATCTAAGGTCCCTCCCTTTGAGTCCTGAGAGTCCCCTCACCTCCCAGGTCTCTGGTACACTCTAGAGGGTCCCCAACTCCTACCTCCCTAGGTTGCATATTTCCAGTCATTCTGCTGGTCCTTGGAGCTTTAGTCCTTTTTAACCTTTTCATGAAATATATTTTGATCAGATTCTTTCCCCAGCTCCAAACTCATTTTTAGAGTCTTTTTCTTCGTACCTACCTAACTTCATTTTCTTTATTCTCTTTTTTCAAAAGATAAATCAAGCCCATCACAAAAATAAACAAATAAATCATAAAGTCTCTTTTGTGTTGGCTAATTACTCCCTGAGCATGGGCCTGTCCTAGAATGTGGTTGATATACTACTGACACTCCTTTGAAGAAAACTGATTTTTTCCACCTCCCAGAAAATATCAATTACAAATTGTTAATTAGGTGTAGCATTTTATATCCATTTCCCCTTCTCGATGCTGGATTTTGGCCTGTTTGAACTTGTGCAGGTCTTGCATGTTGTTATGGCTCTTGTGAATTTCATATGTTCATCAGTTCTGTTGTATCAAAAAATGCTATTTTGAAATTTGGAGTCATCCCTATTTTCTGGCTCTAACATCTACCTGCCCTCTTTCCTTCATCCATCCCCTAATCCCTGAGGAAAGGGGTGTTATACAGATATCCCCACTTAGTGCTGAGTGCTACAAAACTCTCTCATTCTCTGTTGTCCAGTTATGGAGCTCTGTGTTAATTTCATCTACTAAGAAAAGAAGCTTTGTTGATGAGAGGGTTGCAAAGGGAAATGCTGGTCTTTGGGTATTACAATATGCATTAGGAGTAATTTTATTGTAATATTTATTTGACAGAAAAATAGTAGTAGGTTTTCTCTAGGGCCCATTAGACTATCTAGTCTCAGACTCTAGCTTCATTACTAGTGTCAAGTACTGGTCCCATTTCATTGAGTAGACTTTATACCCAATTAAAAATGGTTGGCTATCCCCATAATAATGTTTTTTCCAGTAATGCATAAGTAGGTAAATCTTATAAAGACAGGTCATGATGGTAGCTTGCCTAGTTCCTAGTTGGGTGAGATTAATGATTGCATTTCTCCTCCAGTAAATGTATATAGTACCTTCTAGCACATGAACACCAATCAGTGGGGATAAATTTTTCTATTGAGAACCACCTTGATTTCTCCCTATTCAATGACACATTTTAGGTGACATCTTCTGCCAATAGAATTGTACCTTAAATTGTGGAGCCAATAGCAGTGACAACTGCCTATAATATTTGGGAGTTCTCTGGAACCCCTTTGGCCAATGATCAAAAACATATAATTTCATTCCTGGTACTGAGGTGTTTATTTTGGTAGCATATAATGTGTGGTTATGGCATTCTCTCCTCATTATATGCATGTCTTAGGAAGAGTCTACACTATTAGCTTTGCATATGGCTTTTCAAAAGGCTTTTGTTGTTATTTGCACCCCCTATATTCCTTCCTTCATTCTGCCCTTCCAAATGCCTATTAATTTTATTCTAGTTTCCCCATTACCCTTTTAAACATTATTCTATTTCCCTTTCCTTGGAAGTTACCATTTTTTTAACAGTTGTATTGAAAGGCCTCAGAGAAGAAGGACCCTCTCTCAGATAGTGGGAGATCACGGCCCATCCAATACCCACAAGACACCAATCTTTGTTGAAACCACAAGAGGTTTTATTTCGGGGGAAATCAATTCCTTGAGGTCGAGACTCATAACCCACACAGGGGCAGAGGAGCTTCGACTCCTAGCTTGGGGAGTGTAGGGTATTTAAAGGAAAAAACCACAAACCAGGAGGAGCGCTGGGCAGCACCAGTGGAAAGTTCCAGTCTATTATTCAGTGTTTGACAGGGTTCAAGAAATGATCATGGGGAAGTACAGGTTTTTTCTCAAGACTCAATCTTATTCAACCATATCATCTATTTTGTGGTCAGCCAAGTTCTTGGAGCACAAAGCCCCAGAACTAGCTGACCTGCTCTCCTGGCTCTATTTTACTGCTAGTCAGCTAGAAGTAAAAATTAACCCTTCAGTATCTTACCAATTAGTAGACTTCTAGGCAAAAATTCCACTTTAGATATAAATCCTTTATCCTTCTCTTTGAAGTTATATGTAGAATTAGAATTCATTTTATTTTCTGAATGATAATGAATTGCAAGATATCAAAATATGATTAACGAAAATAAAGCAATGGTTAGAAATAAAAAGTGGCCTTTGAGTCTTGGTACTGTCGTAGCTCTCTAGCCAAGTTTCATGCTCTGGAGCAGCTTTCTCTTGCTTAATGAATTGCTTCTATTTCTACTACCAATAATAAAATAAAGTAGACAAAATAAATCTAAATTTTGTTATAAAGTAAACACAAATTAATTATAAAGATGGACATATACCACAAACACACACATACACACATACACACACACAGGAGAGAGAGAGAGAGAGAGAGGAGGGAGAGGGAAACAAAGAGAGACAGAGACACAGAGACAGAGGGAGAATAGTAACAACAATTATAGCCTGTTTTCCAGCATTTAGGGAGCCGAGACAAAAGATCATTGCAGGTTTTAGGTTGGCCTGGGCTACCAACATAATATAGGCGATTTTGGGCTACAGTGTTAGATTCTATGTCAAAATTACAACAAACAAACTATGCAAAACAAAAATAACAGGAAATTAGTTGAAGAATGAAGCTTATTGAAACTCATGCATGATTATGTACTACATCTGCATAGTTGTATTAAAATTAACTAATTTCAAAAACCTTTATGAAAAGAAAACCCCATACCCAGATAGTTTCATTGATAAACACTCATTATTTAGGGAAGAAATGGTACCTTTCCTATACAAACTACTTCTGAACACAGAGGAAGACTGAACTGTTGTGATTAATATTTAAAATGGCATGGCCCAACCTTGCTTGTTCTTATGGAGCCACCATGTTCCCGACTAGCAAGCCTGAGGCCAAGAGCCAAAAGCACCAGCCCTAGCACCCACAAGATGTCATCATGGAGCCTGGCTCTGCCAATCAACCACGCTGTCTCCACAAAGTTTGGATGAACCCAGACAATACCCACCACCCACGTAGTACCCGGTAGAAATGAGACTCTAAAGCTTAATTATTGTCCAAAGGCTTTATATATTTAGAAATGCTCAGTTAACAATTTGCCCACACAATTAGAGTTAATACCCAATACCTAACCTTAGATAATATTTGTTACCCAGGACTGTTCTTGATGCATGCGTGATTCTCCATGGCTGCTACATCTCTCCTCCTCTGTCTAGCTCCTCCTCTTCCTTCTCCTCTTCCTCCCACATTAGCTCCTTGCAAATTACCAAGTTTATTGTAAAATGTAGCAGGGGAAATATATTGCTACACCAAATAAAACCATATTCTTTTAAAAAGAGAACATAGCTTTTATACCATAATATGACAAAGGGCATGACAACAATCATAGAACAGTATTCCCTATAAAAACAAAATTTTAAAAATATACTAAATTTATTTAAAAAATACTATTATACAATGCACATATATGATATAATAAGTATGGATTATTTTGTGATTTAAGATTGTTTAACATTTGAAAAGTAATCGGTATAATTCACAATATGAATTATATAGGAGAGAAATCAAATTAACATTTCAATAGTCACATAAAATCTATTTGAAAACTTTCAACAATAGTCCTTGATTAAAAAAAACAAATCATATTTACTTTTATTTTATGTTATAAGTATTTATTTTATATTATGAGTGTTTTGCCTGCATGTATGTAACATGGTTAGTTAAATATAACTGAGATGTTGACCATGGGAATTCCCAAACAGCCCAGGCTTTTGTCAAGACTTCAGGTTGCTCTCCAAAAACTGACAGCAAGGCCTCATTGCTGAATACAGCACCTATGTAACCCACTGAATATACAGAAATTGAATTGGTGCCTATATATAACCTTTATCCCTCTGTTCTAGTGTCTGTGACAGGAAGGTACTCTTCATGCTACCAAAAGAACAATGAAAACATTAACCCAGCTACAAACCCTTTGATCTACAGTGGTTCCCTGCCTGTAAGACATGCTAGGGCAACAGCAGCACAAAGCTTCTGGGAGCAACCAACTGATATCTGATCTGACTTAAGGTCCATTCCATGAGATGGAATCCATGCCTGGCACTGCTTTGGTGACCAAGAGCCTGAGACTAGATAGTCCAGAGACCTAGGGTAAAACAAAATAATTCTGTTCTAAATTTTTTTTTTAAAAAAGAAAATAACCCAAAGGTATAGCAATAAAATGACTCTTAGAGACATTTTGCTATACTCATAGATCAATGTCTTAGTTGTCATCATTAGAGAAGCTCTACACAGGATGTCTCCATCAAATCCCTCCCCTCAGGGTTCAGAAAATCCCACAGAAGAGGAAGCAGGCTTGAGATAGAGGAGACCAAGAAAACAAGACCCTCTGAATCAACATGATCAATGTACATATGAACTTATAGAGACTGAGGCAGCCTGCACAGGGCCTGCGAGGGTCTGCAGGGTCTGCACCAGGTCTTTTTTTTTTTTTTTTTAGGAAATTTTTATTGGATTTTTAAATTTACATTTCAAATGTTTTCCCCTTGCCAGTTCACCCCTTCAGAAACCCCCATCACATCCCTCCTCCCTCTGCCTCTATGAGGGTGCTCCCCCAATCACCCACTCACTCTCGTCTTCCCACCCTGGCATTCCCCTAACACTGGGGCATTGAACACCCTCAGGCCCAAGGGCCACTCTTCCACTGATGTCCAACAAGGCCATCTTCTGCCTCATATGCAGCTGGAGCTATGGGTCCCAAAATGTGTACTTTTGGTTGGTGGTCCAGGCCCTGGGAGCTCAGGGGGTCTGGCCGGTTGACACTGTTGTTCCCCCCATGGGGCTGCAAAAGCCCTCAGCTCCTTCAGTCCCTTTTCCAACTTCTCCATCAGGGACCCCGCTCTCAGTCCAATGGTTGACTATGAGCATCTGCCACTGTATTTGTCAGGCTCTGGGAGAGTCTCTCAGGAGACAGCTATATCAGGCTCCTGTTGGCAAGCACTTCCTGACATCCACAATCACGTCCAGGTTTGATGACTGTATATGGGATGGATCCCCAGGTGGAACAGTCTCTGGATGGCCTTTCCTTCAGTCTCTGATCCACACTTTGTCTTCATATTTCTTCCTGTGAGTATGTTGTTCCACCTTATAAGAAGCACTGAAGCATCCACACTTTGGTCTTCCTTCTTCTTGGACTTCATATGGTCTGTGAATTAAATCTTGGACATTAGCTGAAGCTTAGTTGTGCTGGGGCTCTCAGTGAGATGAACATGTCACCAATGAGTGACTGACTTCACAAGGGTGAAGAACTTGGTGGATTTCTTCACAACTTTCTCTCATTGCTGAATAAAGACTGTTCCCATATTAATTTCTTTCTCAACAATTTTAGGCTGTCAACTGGTCAAAAAATTTTTTTTAACCTTTCCCTTCCTTTGTTACATACAGCTAAGCAACAAAATATATAGACTCATTAAAAAAAAGTCATTACCCAAGACATATTGTCAATACTATCAAAGGTATGATATTCCAAGAGAAAGAATGGTAAGAGTTAAATCACTCCAGCCAATTTTATAGACTCCCTTTTAAAAAGTTAATATGATGGGGGGGGGAGGTTGGCTGGAGAGATTACTCAGTGGTTAGTCACCCATACTTTTCTTGCAGAAATCTGAGTTCCATTATCAACAGAGATATCAGGCAGCTCACAGTCATCTGTAAATCAGTTTTATGGGATTCGGTACCTCTGGCCTCTATAGGCACTTGTCCTCATTTGCAACAGCCACCAACACATAGGACAACAAATTCAAATATTTTTATTGGATATGTTATTTACATGTCAGTTGTTATCCCCTTACCCCATCCCCCCACACCCAGGAACTCCTATCCCATCCCCCTCCTCCTGTTTCTATGAGGATGTGCCCCCACCTACCTCCCACTCCACCTCTCCACCCTCGAACTCCCTACACTCGGCATCCAACCTTCATGGGACCAATGACCTCCTCTCCCAGCTATGACCGACAAGGCCATCCTCTCTTACATATACATCTGGAGCCATGGATCTCTCCCTAAGTGCTCCCAGGCTGGTGGTTTAGACCCTGGGAGCTCTGGTTGTTTGGTATTGCTGCTCTCCTCATGGGGCCACAAACCCTTTCAGCTCCTTCAGTCTTCTCTCTAACTCCTCCATTGGGAACCCCTTGATCAGTTCAACCATTAGCTGTGAGCATCTGCCTCTGAATATGTCAGACTCTGGCAGACCTCTAAGGAGACAAGCTATATCAGGCTCCTGTCAGCATGTACTTCCTGACATCCACATCAACGTCTACCTTTGGTGACTGCACATGGGATGGATACCCAGGTGGAACAGTCACTGAATTCACACAGCTATTATAGAAAACTGTGTACTAGCATATTATCTAGATGAATATTCAAAGGTATGAATCACCCAATCAACCTATGAATGGACAAAAACAGTCTAATATAGATAGTATAGACTGAATGAGTAGAATTTTAATCAGTCATAAGCAAGATGCCTTTGGACAACTTCAGTATATATTTCAAAAAGATCTTTGAATTAAATTTTGTTTCCATGGGTATGGATTGGATTTGTGGCTGATGTGAATAACCTATACAGGGCAGAAGTGTATGAAACACCAGCTAGAAAGCATCTTTAAGATCTACCATCTTACAGCTGTCCATCTATTGCATACCCATGACTATCTCAGTCCAGTAACTGAGACTGGGCATATGGATAATTAATTCCCATGTAAGGAGACTAAACGGATGCAAGGTAGGCTAGCTCAACTCAGAATAGAGCTAGAACTCAAACAAGCATATGTTGCCACTGTCTATAGGCACATTTGGGATGAAATGTCAGTCTACTTCTGAAACGGGCTTCTTATCGTGATTCAGTGTGGAACTGGGCTTCCCATCCATGCTGGGCTTCTATGGATGGGAAAAGAAAGGAGACACTCTACCAAGTCTGAAGCTGAAATTTTTTGGTGTTGTTGCATTTTCATCCGTCTTACCTTTTATCCCTACATTCATAAGAAAAAGTTCTTCAGTTGAATCAAATCACTTTTCTGAGTCTTTTCTACTTGGAAGTCATTTTCCTAAATGGCAGATTTCTCTAACTGAGAGTTTGAACTAAATCTACTTGAAGAACCACTCTTGCTTGGATTAGGAAAGCTATAACGGGCAGGTGGAGTCCAAGGCCCCCAATTGAGGAAACAGACAGTTTACCTACGTGCTGAGGACTGATGTTAATGAAATAGTAGGCAGTAGCCAACTCAGGAATGTTTCCTTTCTGTCTGAGCCAAAACTCAGTGGGCCCGTGGAGAACAGGGGATGTGTGCCAGTCTCCAAATGCTATTCAAAGCTTTCAATTCAATGAACATTCATTGGGCTTTTACTTTAGGCCAGACTCAGTGCTGAGTACTTTGATACTGTGATTAGTGATTCATGGGTCTCAAGCATCTCCAAGCCTTACAAAGGAATGTGAGGTACATTCTGGAAATGTGAACAGGAGGTTGGAGTGAAGGACCACAGGTAACAAATGCACAGGTAGGAAGGTCCCAGTGGCAGGACACAAGGAGGATGAATAATATCCTCCTGGGTGATGGTCTTTGAGGTGGAATTGAGCTGCTGGGGTGGGAGAGCTTAGTAATCAGATAAGAGAGGAGAATCCCAGAAGGGAGTCCAAGCAGGCAAAAATGCACAGCTATAGGAATGTGCTTATTGAGACTAGGGCTTTGATTGCTGCTTTGTTTGATCCCTCTGGACTCTGTCCTTTCATTTCCTAGGTGTAGGAGACTGACCTAACTCATCAACCCACTACCTATTTCTGGATACTTGATAAAGATCCAAGAAGACTACCTTGTCTCAAAACCCATTGTATCCGATTAACTCTTACATGATTCTTGCCCCTCCAGAGAGAAGGGAGGTGTGTGCAGGACTCCAAGGAGCAAGAATTACAGAACTGTAGAAGCCATATCACTGTGCCTTTGATTGATAGTAACAATCTTTTAGCACTTTGATAGATTTCATCTGATCTGGATCTGGATCAGGATCTGGATCTGATCTACTAATGGTTTAAAGCTGAGACGTTCACTGTTCCCTAGCTTAGTAACATGTGATTACCCTTCCCCCTCCCTCAATTATCAACAGAAATGCAAGTCTCATGCAGGTGGAAAGATACCTTTTTCAAATTCAGGCCTCAACCATTGGTTACTGTGTAGAAGCTTATCAAACTTGTACTTGAGCTTTAGACTGAAAGACCTTGTGAAGAGATAAAAGACATCCATGGCTTCTCTCCTTCTGTTGAAGGTAACAGAAATGTGATGGAGAGCAAGAAGAACTAGCAGAGAGAAGCACAGGAAGGAAGCAGTGAAGTTCTGTGACTGAGGTAATGTGCTCTAAGGTCCAATTATGGCAGTAATTATTTGAGGACCTTAGAAAATCATTTTTTCTGATCCTTACTATAATATGTCACATAGGGTTATGGTCATAATTTAAGATACGATTCACAGGATGCTCAGAAAGCTCTCAAAATGTATATATCATCATCACCAATATAATAATGTCTAGATATTTGGAGATTTGGGGTAGATAACAATGAACATGTCTACCAATTGAAACATACAGTTGAATTACATAGTTTTAATGTGAATGACTCAAGAAGCTTCAAGATTTAGAGATAGGGCTTAGGTTAAATTCATTTAGGGATATTCAAGCTGTCTAAATGCAATTTCTACATAAAACCAGTCTTTGACTTTCTCTGTAATAAGGACAGTATACCATTATTGTTATGATCAGAGTGACCTTGCCAACCTCTCTATGGCTCATACTGGACCTGATTTTCTTCCAGGCTAACCTTGGGTGCACTGAACTCCTTGCCACTTGTAACTCTGCAGGCTATTTCTTCATAGCTCAGTGAAAAAAAGAGGTATAAGAGGTATCAGAACATCCTCATTCTTAGCTAGTCATGCTGGCTCCACAGCTGTGGCTCCCAAGGATATAGCATCTACAACAATATTGTGTTCCACTTATGCCAGAACATGCTGCCCTTTGCAATGCTCAAGTGAGTACTCTACGTCTTTGGAGTTACATAATCTCATAATTTTGAAAATACCACTTTTAGGTTTGGAGGAGAGTGGTCCAGTAATTTGAGCACACATTAGTCTCCACATCCATTCCTGAGCTGGCTGACTCATGCTGTCTCCCAAGACTTAGCAACTGTGGATATGCTCAAAGTTGACATTTTGCGCTCACCTCAAGGAGATAAGAAGCCTGTCTACTGGAAAAACTAAGCAGGGCTTTTGAAGAGAGGTTGAACATTTACTACTTTATTTTTCAGAAGATAACAGAGAAGTGAAACAATGTAGATGAGGACAGCCCCCAGCTAGGAAAAGAGTGACATTTCAGCACTCTAACCATTTAAATATATTGGACATTTACGTCTCTTCTTCTTCATTCTGAATAATTTTTGAAATCTCATGCAAGTTGTAGGTAGATCAGTACTTTAATTGTTTTATGGCAGAATAATATTCCACTGTGCAAATACACTAAGAATTTGTTTATAGATTCATGTTGATGAATATTTTTTAAATTGGTTATTTTGAATGGTAAATTTTAACTGAAGAAATAACAATGAAACAAAATGTATAAAACTTCTATATATCATAGACTTCATGATAGAGAGACATGAATAGGTAATGGCCATAGAGTGTGACAGGTATTACAATCAAAGCAAACAAGTGGGCTGGGGGACATGGAGGAAAGGACCAGAGAAGATCTTAGAACCATATGACGCAACCATTGCATTCCAAAGCATATGTCAGAGGCAAAGTCTAGGAGGAGCCCATAGATACTTATAAGCCAGTTAATTAGTTATAATTATTTATAATAGTCATAATATGAAAACAATGCAAGAATTCATCAAATGAATGGGCAAATAGATGTAGTATTATATAATAGAGTATTGTTCAGTCATAAAAATGAATTAAATTCAGTTATGTGTTACAATATAGGTAAAGTTTAGAAACACTGTGTAAAAGAAATAAATAAAACATGAAAGGATAAAATATTGTCAGATTACACTTCTATGAATTACCTATCCTGGGCAAATCTATGTAGTTATAAATAGTGTAGAAGTTACCACAGACTAAGAGGAAGAAAGAATGAGGAGGCATTGCTCAATCACTGCAGGGTCTCTGTTTAAGCTGTTAAATGGTTTGTGTGTTTTTCAAATAGTGGAAACATAACCAATAGCACCGATCTTAGGATAAAGTTTCATTTTCAACAGCATCAATAGTGTTAATTGTTTATAGAACCCTTTATTCTGCTGATTCACGTGCTTTCATTATGGAAGGAGGTTGGGTTTGCCACATGTTTCTCTTTGTGAAGAGAACAGTTGCCAGGATATTGATGTCATCCTAGGGGTTTGGCTGACTGCTATTTCATTCCCTGTTATTCTCAAAAAATATTTATTTATTTTTCTGAATGTACCAGATATTGTCAATAGACATAATAAATGGAAAAATGAAATGTCAATAACAAGTCTTCCTTCTGTGGTGTCAGTGACCAGGGAGCCTTGGAGGCTAGACAATACTGAAGGAGAAGGACTATGATATCTGTGAATGAGGTAAATTCAGGCCTAGTAAGCCTGGTTAACTGTGAGTGAGACTAGAGAGCTATATCTTTAATATTAAAGGCTGACTGCTCCGTGAACCTTCTTAGAAGATGTTTTAGACCTTTTAGATGTCAGTGATGGGAACTACATTCAGAGAGGACAGAAAGCACCCAGGCTTGCTGTAGTAGCCTTCAGGTTCTCGGGAGGAATTAGGATCTTTGCTCCTGCTGTAGACTGGGTGAAATGACCATCATTTGTTCCAATAGCAAATTTGATTCTGAATTAAACTGTAAAGCCCACTGTCCATTGGAAGGCTTAGGGTGCTGTATTTCTCTCCACTTTAGTTCAAGGATACTTGAGGACAAACATCCTGTTCTGCATCTGTGCCTGACGGTTTTGTTTCTGTTATAGACATTAACTCTGTAGATTCTCCAGGTTTAGATTGAAAGCTGTGGCCCTGAAAGAGGAACAGACGGTTAGGCATCCATTTAGAGTCAATTGATTATGATTAAAACCTCAGAGATGAATTCAGGGCCTTGCAGATGGAGGGTTGTCACTTCTGATCATGCTCCTACTCCATCATTTCTGGCTGACTCCTTGGAAAGCTCTTGCAAGCAAGGATCCTGGAACCTGAGTCTAATTCCTCAATGCTCATTGGAATGTTCTGGGCTTTCAGCATAACAATGAGAGGGATTTCTCCATTTTATATGCAGTCACAATTTCGACAGTCTTGTGCTTTCTCTACATTTTATTAACCCTTTCTTGGACAATTGCAATAATCTCTGAGCCAGTCTCCATTTCCACTTTCAGCCTGTTTTCCACATAGAGGCCAGGACAATTTTGTGTAAATGAAAAGTGACCATGTGCTCTCAAACGGCATCAAAACTACTTAGATCCCAGAAAAATCCTTCTGGGTTCCTTTTGTTTTAAACCAAACAGCTCAATTGCTTTGTTTTACTATTGTGTTTCCACTTTACAAATGAATACTTGACTTTAGCAAAGCTAAATAAACTGTCAATGGTTATCCAGCTAGAAAGATCAAAAGTTCATAGTTGTTGTGAGAATTAAATTAACTTATGTGAAAATTTTTCAAATAACGCCTGGTTTGTAGTAATCCATAAGATTGTTAGCTGTATTAAATATTTCCTTGAGTTTTCTGAGAAAATGCATTTGCTGGTTTTTTTTTTTTTTGTTTGTTTTTAAGTTACCAAGGCTTACCTTGCATACAGAAATGTGTTATGGTTTGCTCATGATATTATCCACTTTTTGTACTTAGGACTTAGTCACTGATTAGTGTCACAGTAGAGAGATGATGAAAATATAGAGGTGGCAACTTCATTGTTGGGTTAATCCTCTGATAAATAGTGAGATAGTTGAACAGGCTATTAGGAGGTAGGGCTTAGTTAGAGAAAGTAAATTACTGTGAGTATCACTTTAAAGGTGTCTACAATTCTTTCTTCTTTTCCTGTTTTAGCTTCCTGTCTGCCCGTGCCTCTACTGCCACAGATTTCTTTCTCCAGGACATTTTGCTTTGTTTAAGGTCCAAAGTGAAATAGCCAGATACCTATGGATAGAAACCTCTGAAACACTGAGCCAAAATAAATCTTTCCTCTTTTAAGTGATTCTCTTCAGATATTTTGTCACAGTTTATAAAAAAAAAACTGGTACATACACAATATAAAACATTAAGTGTATAAAACTCAATTCAGGACACAGGGCATAATTCTTTTTATTTCTTCTCATTCATTGCTTCATTCATGTGCATAGTTCATAAATTGATTTTCTTTTACTATAAACTTGATTTGTCTCTTTTAGAATCCCATATACATGGAATAATCTGTAATATTTTTCATCTGACTTACTTCATGACCATAGTAATTTTCATTGCTTCCTTCACATTGTTGTAGACTATATAGATCTTTAATATACATTTTATTTATTGATTCACTTATCGATAGATTTGTTTATTTTTTAGTTTGGTGCTAATATGAATGATAATATTATGAAGTTTCTGTGTATGTCTTTCTATGGTCATAAGGTTTAATTTCATATGGGTTAATGAGTAGAGCCTGGGAAAATGTCTGTAACACATGGACCTTTGGTTGATAGTGAATACCCAGACCTTATAATTTAAAGTTGTTTCCCCATCCCTGGAGATCAGGCCATACTATGGCTGGGCAGAAATCAATTTATAATAAGGAGTTTCCACTTTAGAAACTTTCCAGTGAGGCATCATATTTGAGGACAGTCTCTGTCTAACTCTTCTGATTATCATACTGTACAAAGTGTCAAATTATGCCTTCTCACCATTATAGCTAACAAATGGAGAGGAGCAGATCTCCCAAATTTAAAGCATTCTTTTGCTAGAGTGATCATGTGACATCCAATTTTTTTCCATTCAGTTATTTTGACTATTTAATTTATTTATTTATTTATTTTCTTTGTTTTTTTTTAATATTCCTTCTGATTTAATCTTTTTTTTTTTACGCTCCATATTTTATTCCCCTTCCAGTCCACCCTCTGACTGTTCCACATCCCATACCTCCTCTCTGCCCCCTGTCTCCACGAGGATGTCACCACACCCCACACCTCACCCCCACCTCACCAGACCTCTATACTCCCTGGGACCTCCAGTCTCTTGAGGGTTAGGTGTGTCTTCTCTCACTGAACCCAGACCCGGCAGTCCTCTGCTGTATATGTTGGGGGCCTCAAATCAGCTGCGCTATGCTGTCTGGTTGGTGGTCCAGTGTCTGAAAGATCTCAGGGGTCCAGGTTAATTGAGACTGCTGGTCCTCCTACAGGGTTGCCCTCCTCCTCAGCTTCTTTCAACTTTTCCCTAATTCAGCCACAGGGGTCAGAAGCTTCTGTCCATTGGTTGGGTGCAAATATCTGCATGTGACTCTTTCAAAATGCTTGTTGGGTCTTTCGGGGGCAGTCATGCTAGGTCCCTTTTTGTAAGCTCTTCATAGCTTCAGTAACAGTGTCAGGCCTTTCTAGGTATATGCCATTCCATTTAATTTTATTATCAGGTTGTATTTCTTTGTGAAAATTTTATTGCATTATATTGAATCTATAGAATGATTTGGGGAAAGTAACATTTTGTCTGTATTGAGACAAACACAGATAATTGATATATTTTAGTTTCAAATTTTTTCTCAGAAAATTTTCTGTAATTTTTGGCTATAATTGTTTCCATTTTTGGCATGTTTGTCTTTAAGTATTTTATAGCTTTAGGAACTACTGTAGGAGGCATTTTAAATTTTCAGTTCAGGGGGTTTGCCATTATATAAATGTACAATTAATTTTATTCATGATCTTATCTTCTGCTGCATTAGTTTTCTATGGCTGCTGGAACAAATTACCACAAGCTTGATAGTTTAAAATAACACAAATTTATGACTGGGTCGTTTTGGAAGCCACAACTACAAAATTAGTCTGTGGATTAAAACCAAGATGTCACTGGGTTTGCATTCTTTCTGGAAGCATTTGGAAAAGAATTTTTTTTCCATTTCTAGTTTGTAGTGGCTTCCTGCATTATTTTGACTCACAACCATATTTTCTATCTAAAAGCTAGCTGTATAGCATGTTCTGAACTTTCTTCCAGTGTCCCTGTTATCTCACGCTTATGATTATACCTTGTCACTTAGGTGATTCAAGAAAAGTTTTCTTTCCTAAACATCCTTACCTTAATCATAACTCCCTCTTGTCATATAATGTCACACATTCACAGGCTCTACAGATTAGTTGGACCTCTTGATGAGACCACTATAGTCTATACTACACCACATACAAAACTCAATTATTAGTTTTAGATTACCTTTTAAAGACATTCTTTTTTATGTGTATGAGCATTTTGGCTTCATGTATATCTGTGCACCGGGTGAATGCTTGGTGTTCCTGGGGGTCAGAAGAGGGCATATGATTCCTTGTAACTTGAGTTTTGGTGGTTTTGAGCTACTACATAGTTCCTGGGAAATAAAGCCAGGTTCTCTGCAAGTGGAAAGAGAGTTCTTCACAACTGGGCTCTACAGCCATCATTTTTAGATTATTTTTAAGACAACAGTCAGATTTTGTTATATAGCAATCATGCTGTGAATAATTTTCCTTTCCTTTTCCAATCACACCAATTTAATTTCTATCTTTTCCTTTTTTTTCTTTCTCTCTCCAGGAGAGGTTTAGTCTGATGAAGTTGTTATGGAGTTGCACTTCCTCATTTTGTACTTTCAACCTTATATTGCTAGGGAAAATGCCACTTTCTTCTGTTTTATAATCCTTTTAAGTATTGATAAATTTTAAATTTTATTTCTTCTATCTAATTAAGGTGTTATTTGTTCTACTCTTTCTAGTTACTGTAGATCAGTATGAGATCATTAATTTAAGATCTTTCTTTTACTTTAAAGGTTATTACTACCCATACATGCCAATTGTGCAAATAGGTTTTACTGTAACATCTACATGCACACAGAGATACTTGTTTGTTTATTTATTCTTCTCTCATATACTACATCCTAATGGCAGCTTCCCCTTTCTCTTCTCCTGACAATTTCCACCCTCACCTCCCTTTCTCCTAGATCCACACCTCTATTCCCTTTAGAAAATAGTAGGCCTCCAAGGAATATCAACAGAACAAGATACAAAAAGACTAGACACCTCCCCTCATATTAAGGCTAGAAGAGGCAAACCAGTAGGAGGAAAGGGGTCCCAAAAGCAGGCAAAAGACACTGTAGATCAAAGACTTCAATGTAAAATCAGATACACTAAATTTAATAGATGAGAAACTTAAGAATATCCTTCAAAGCATTTGTATAGAAGACAACTTCCTGAACAGAACACCAACAGCATAGACACTAACACCAACAATTAATAAATGAGACCTTATGAAACTGAAACATTTCTGTAAAACAAAGGACACTGTCAAAAGGACAAATGTCAGCCTATAGAATGGGAAAGGATCTTCACCAAACCTACATCCTACAGAGGGCACTGATGGAATAGCCAACCAATAAGTGGCCCATGGAAAGAACCAATCCCTAACACTATTAATGATACTCTCTTCTGCTTGCAGACAAGAACCTAGCATAACTGTTCTCTGAGAGGATCTACTTAGCAGCTGACTGAAACAGATGCAGAAACCCACAGCCAAACATTAGACTTGGAGAGTCTTCTAGAAGAGTTGGGAGAAGGACTGAAGGACCTGGAGGGGATAGGAATGCCACAAGACCAATTGAATCAACTAACCTGACCCTTTTTGGGGTCTCCAGATACTGAACCACCAACCAAATGGCATACATGGACTGGACTTAGGCACTTCCACACATATGTAGCCAATGTGCAGCTTGGTCTTCATGTGGATTCCCAAACAAATGGAGCAGGTGGTAGGCTATCCTGAATCTCTTGCTTCTCTGTGGATCTTGTTTCTCTAACTGGGCTGCCTTGTCTGGCCTCAGTTGGGGAGAATGTACCTAGTCCTACAGTGACTTGATGTGCCAGCATGGGTTGGTACCTGGGGGTAGGGCATCCCTTCTCAGAGGAGAAGGGTGGAAGGTATGTGGGGGGAGACTATGTGAGGTGAGGACTGGAAGGGGGATTCTATTGTAATGTAAAGTGAATAAATGAATAATTTAATCAAAAATCATTTCCCAGTTTAAAAAAAGGGAGTCATAGACAACCCTCACTTACACTGTTAGATGTCTCACAAAATCACCAAGCTTCAATCTGTAATATACATGCAGAAGGCTTCGGTCAGACCTATACAGGCTCACTGATTGTTGTTTCAGTTTCTGTGAGCCCTTACTAGCCTTGGATTGTTGATTCTGTGAGCTCTGTCCTCATAGTATTCTTGACCCTTTTGACTCCTACAATCCTTCCTCTGCCTCTTTCTTGGGGTTCTCTGAGCTCGGCCTAATGTTTGGCTGTGGATCTCTGCATGTTCTTCTATCAGTTACTGGATGAAGCCTCTCTGATGTGGATTATCCTAGGCTCTAGTCTATGATTACAGCAGAATATCATTAAGAATCTTTTCATTGACTATTTCTTTCCAATTGTGTTGAGTTCTATCTTAGGTCTCTAGTCTATCATGATGCTGGTTCCTGACCTTCCAGGTAATGTCAGGAATGGGCTCCCTCTTATGGCATGAGTCTCAAGTTGGACCAGTCATTGGCTGCCCACTCCCACAAGTTCTGAGGTTTAATCTAGCACATATTACAGATAGAACAAATTATAAGTGGAAAGTTTTGTGGCTGGGTTGGTGTTCCAGTCCCTCTACTGGAAAGCTTGCCTGGTTACAGGAGATAGCCAGGTCAGGCTTTGCACATCCCATTGTTAGGAGTCTTCACTACAGTTGCCCTAGTAGATTCCAGGAAGTTTCAATTGCACTAGGTTTCTTGTCCTTGAGATGCCTCCCAATTTCAGTAGTCTCTCCCTCCATCCCCTGACTCAACCTGATTCCTCCTGCTTCCACCCCCACACATCCAACAGTCTACCTACAACATCTATTCTATTTCTGTTTCACAGAGAGATCTGATTATTTCCTACAGGAACACCCCCCCTTTGACTTAGCCTTTCTGGGTCTATGAATAGTAGCATGATTATCCTTTACTTTATAGCTAATATTCACATATAAGTGAGCATTATCCAAATATACCATGCCTAAGAATAATAGGAATAGAAGGAGAATCCTAACTCAAAGGCCCAGAAAATATTTTGAACAAAACCATAGAAGAAATGTTCCCCAACCTAAAGAAAGAGATGGCCATAAGTGTGAAAGAAGCTTACAGAACACCAAATACATTGGACTAGAAAAGAAAACCCCTTTGTCACATAACAATCAAAACACTAAATACATAGAACAAAGAAAGAATATTAAAAGCTATAAGGGAAAATGTCCAAGTAACATAAAAAGGCAGACCCATCAGAATTACACCTGACTTCTCAATAAAGACTCTAAAAGCCAGAAGGGCCTCGGCAAATGTCCTGCAGCTCCTAAGAGACCACAGATGCCAGCTCAGATTCCTATACCCAGCAAACTTTAAATCATTATAGATGTAGAAAAAGATATTCCAAGACAAAACCAAATTTAAACAATATCTATCAACAAATCCAGCCCAATAGAAGATACTAGAACGAAAATTCCCACCCAAGGAAGTTAACTCCACCCATGAAAACACAACAAATAATCTTACACCAGCAAAGCCACAACAGAGGAAACACACACACACACACACACACACACATACACAAACACCACCACCAACAAAATAACAGGTATTTTGTATTTTTTAATTGAAAAGAAATCATACAATATATTCTGGTCATATTTTTCCCGTTCCCAACTCCCATCTTCTCCTCAGTCTCTCCTATCTCCCTACCAACTCTATGTCCCTTTCCCTTCCCGTTAAACAAACGAAACAAAACAAAAGACCCAAGAAAGATATGCACACATGTTCTCAAAAATCACCTGAGTTCCTTTGCATAATATAATATCCAGTTCCATTTATATTTCTACAAATGTCACACTTTCATCTTTATTCATAGTTGAATAAAATACCCATTGTATTCATGTACAACACTTTATCTGTTTATCACTTGTTATTTTAAAGACAAAGTCTCTCTATATAGCTCAGGATGGTTTCAAAATTATTATGTTAACCCAGGCTGGACTGGAACTCTTAGACTTTCTGCCACAATCTCTGAGTGGTGACATAGCAGAATGTATCCACTTTTCCAGTTCATGTTCAGTTCTTTACCATTTTTTAAACTTGTTTACACAGTATTCATTCGGCCTGAAATGCTTTGGGTACAATTTCTACCTATATAAAAATTGTTCCTCAGAAGCCTCAGTTTGTCTGCTATGTCTTTCAAAGCACCTTGTTATAGTGTGATCATTTTGTATTCTGAGTGATGTTTTTTTAATCTGAGCCACAGATTAAATTTTAGCCACATCACTAATTTTATAGGATGATCAGTTATTCCAAGGTGTACTGTGATCACTGATACAGCAAGTGCCATGTGTATACTATGGCAATGACTCAGCAGAATAATGAGTAAAGGACTCTGGAAATATCTGTGACATTGAAGCTAATTAAAATCTTTTCTATATCAACCAAGACCATGTTCTTTTAGGCTAGGCTGATTCAACCTGGGACCAGTTCCTGGAATGTTACACAAATAATGAGAAAAGTAGAAGCTGGGAGCACATGTACAATATGGTTTGCCAAGCACTACCTCTCTTTGCTCCAGTCTGTTTACATGGTTAACTGGACCTTACTCATAAATGATGCTGCAATATGGAAAGAGAAGTACTCATCTATTTAAGACACAACCCGGATTTTTCCAGACCAGAAGGTATGCTTGGTAGGGGTATAAACAGCTTTAATTTCTGGATCTTTAACAACTCTGCTTGAGTAAAATTATGTATACCTGTTTCATAGCTGCCTGTTGAAAGTTGAAGAACTAGAGAAAATATTGTATCTTCTCTGTATTTCCCTTTGGCTGTATTTTACCCTTTCTCATCACCAAATGTTACTTACTTAGTCTCTCTAAAAATTATTATATATATATATATATATATATATATATATATATATTTACATATGTTCATACTCACATATGGCTAAGATAGACATATGAGGGAAAATACATTATTTTCTTTGAGAGTTTGAGTGAGTTCAGTTAATATTACACCTTCCAAATCCATCCATTTTCCTGTAAGCTTAATGATTTTGTTTTTCTTTGCAGCTGAATAATACTCCATTGTGTGCACATACCAAATTTTCATCACCCATTTACCTATGATAGCCATATAGGCTGGACTCATTTCTTGTTATCATAATAGAGCAGGGATGTGTAAATACTCTGTGAAGTTGTTTGGGTATATGCCCAAAGTGGTATAGCAGAGCACAGTAACAACAACTAAGCTCATCTTCTTCTGGAAGTTGAAGACCTGGACCCTGTTCTCTAAAGTTGCAATATCCTTTACTGAGTTAGACACTTTGGTAAATTAAGGACAAAAAGTATATAAAATCATAAAAACTGACACCAGTCCTACATGCCAGACTTTGTATTTTACTGGAAAAATTCAAAAGACAAGAGTTTCAATTGTCTCTAGCAATTGTTGAGAACTGGTAATGAGTAAGTAACTGAAATCCAGTAAAGCCAGTAAATGAATGCTCATCCCCTTGAAGGCAAAATTAAGCCCATCCTATTGTACAATGGATCATTGTGTCTGTAAATTCACTATGTTTACTTTTTTGAAAAATGGTTTATTATTTATTTTATTTATGTGAGTACACTGTAGCTGTCTTCAGGCACACCAGAAGAGGACATCAGATCCCATTACAGATGGTTGTGAGCCACCATGTGGTTGCTGGGAATTGAACTCAGGACCTCTGGAAGAGCAGTCAGTGCTCTAAACCACTGAGCCATCGCTCCAGCCCAATATGTTTACTTTCACATTCATATTTTTCTTTATGATCTTTTGTTATACAGTGATCCTCAAATGAAAAAACAACAGCATCATCCACTGATCTATTAAAACTGGTATTATAAACTTTCTTATGCTCTTCAATCATCACTTGGCATCTCAATTGTTATAGATTTGACATCAGTTGCCTTTGAATCTAACTTCTAAATCTCTCCCATAATCCACAAAACCCTTACTTTATTTATGGCCATCTCAGACCAAATGACATCAAATCTGGCTTATCCTATGACAGTAGTCCTAGGTAGAGTGACTGAAAGAAGTTTTCTGGTTATAAAGTAACAACAATGGCCAAAGGAATCTTCAGTGAGAAAATAACTTTGTGTGTGAAGACTATTGGGACTATAGTAGCTTAAAACTTGATGCCAAAAGAATGAGCCTGACTAGGACAGCTTCAGTTGGTGACATACTTCTTCTTTTATGTACATCAGTTACACTACACTAGAATTCTCTAAAGGTACTATTCAAATACTTACACTATTACTTAAATGTAAATTTGATTTTAAATGAATTAGATTAAACACAATTGATAGTTAATTGAATTAAACACAATTGATAATTAAGTGAATTTAATTACTTCTGGGTATATCTTCCCAGTTCCTATGAAATAATACTTTTCATGACACTAGACATCAGTCAACAGTCACATTGATCCCATAAAATACAGATACATTTTGAGTTCTGTGAATTTTCTGATTCCTTGAATATACAATTTTGAAAGTTTCTGAGATAACATATAAGAAGAAAAAAATCTAGACAAAATGTGATGATATACCTGAGTTGATAGAAATCGGAGTCTGGGAAGACAAAAAGAGCAAAAGTTCATAGTATAGACTACTGAGAAGGGAAACATGCACCTACAACAATTTTGGAGACGTGGAAATATTTCTTCACTATCATGTGTATATGAGGAAACTATTGGAAGTTGGATAAGAATGCTTCCAAAGAATGAGAGTTGGTGACACAGACTGCTCCTACTATCAGCCAACTTAGAGAGACGCATAATGCACTTGACAGTTGGAGGGTACACAATAGTTTCAGCTATACCTGCTCTGGAACAAGTAGTTCGCCTTAAATCTTGAACACATGATCCAAAAGTTCATACGTCTTAACTAGTTTAGCTGCATCCAGGTTAAAATGATTATTCAAAAATTAACAAAATAAAGTGAAATAAAAATGTCGATTCCTGTAAATAGTTGAGGGCACATACTTGTAATCCTAGTACTTGGGGAAAGGTGATAGCAGGATGATCAGAAATTGAACACTACCCTACAGAGAATTCAAAGCTAACTTGGGTGAAATGGGACTCTCTCTCTCTCTCTCTCTCTCTCTCTCTCCATACTTCAGTCCTTGTGGTAGTTGAGTGAGATGCCCTCAAATTCATGTACATTTGAATTCTTAATTCCCAGTTGGTAGAGCTATTTGGAGGCTTGAGGTGTGGCCTTGTGTAGGAAGTATATCACTGGAATGAGTTTTGAAATTTTCAAAGCTATGTGCTGTTTCTAGTGTACTCTCTCAACTCCTGTTTGTAGTTGAGATATGAATACACAGCTGATGTTCAGTTTCCATGTCTGACTACTGCTATGCTTTCCTACCATGATGGTGATGGACTTTTATTTTCTGGAATCATAAGCCAAATAAACTGTTCCTTCTATAAACTGACATATTTCCTTGGTTATTGTGGTTCTGCCCCCTGCTTTTCCCCTCAAGGTGTTCAGACTCTGCTACAAAACAGCCAGGAAAAGGATGAATCTGAGTCTGGAATGGGTGGGTCAGCAGGATCAAGGTTCATCAGTAAGAGCCAGGGTATGGAGTGGGGGTGGGGTAGGAGGGTTGGTGGGGGTCTTTTCCCAAGATTTCAGTGTTACAGCTCTTTTAGATGATGTCAGAGAAACAGTCCTCTTAGCCAATTCAATGAAGTAGCTTGTGTTCTTTATTCAGGATGAACAAGGACTATATAAACTTTGAATGTAGGAAGGGGTTCTTCTTACGGTGAAGTTCCATTGGCTGAAGCTTAAGGTTCTGGGGATACCTCATTTTCATGGAGGGTATTCCTGTAATTTCACCAAGGACTATGTGACCAGGTAGAGAATGTGGGGGTCAAGCTCCCCAGATAAGGTCAGTCAGAGAAGAGGAAGCCCTGCGGGAAAGGGAGTCCATTTTGCACTGAGCTCAGGGGAGTTGTCTGGACATAGTAGACTACAACCATTAAATAGCAGGAAGGATATTCCAAAAGTTTATGTTGATTATCACTAGAATAGAAAAGTAACTATATTAGAAAGACAATGGAGACCCAGAAAAATCCAAACAGCAATGAAAAAAAGAAAACAATAATTGAAACCACACACAGATGTCAGATTTTAAAGACCAGAAGATGAAGACAATTACTATGATTGTGTTCCATAAGCATAAAAGACAATTAAAAAGCCAAAAAAGCCAGTGAATATAATTTATATTCATGGAAACAAAACTAAGGTCATCCTATTGGAAATTAGTTAAACTTTCATATATAACAATTACAACATAAAATTTTAAAATATATTAACAAGATTAGCAAGTTAGATATAGAAGAAAAATGAAGGTAAACTTGAGAGTGCAGTAATAAAAAACCATCCAAAATGGAAATCTAAATAGAAAAAGGAGAACAAATGCAACAACAACACACACACACACACACTGTAAATAGGAAGGCAGCAGAGAAGTTATCTAATGGTTAGAGAACTTTTATCAAGTCTTATATAATATAAAATAAAGCCATTACTTTAAAAATCTCAAAACATGAAAATTATAACAAAGTATATCATAGATGAATTCTTTTTTAAAAGTAATGAAAATTTGTATCAGAAGAGAGTGTACACAAGATGATGGTAAGTGATATTTTGACAGAACTGAAGGAAAGACCCTGTCAACATAAAACTCTATACCTAGGAAAAGTATTGTTCAAAAAAAGTGATCTGAAAATTAAGATAGGTTACAGAAAAGAGACAGAAACAATCAACCCTAAAGTAAGCACTCACATTAAAAAAAATAGCTTCAGTTAGTAAAAAATTAAACAATATACAACAACAATAATAATAATAATATAAAAATCACTAAAAAAGAGTGTGAAAAAAAGAGATAAGGAAAGTCAAGGAACAAATGCAAAGGGGGCAAACCAAACTTCAATTTGTTAGACTTAAACCTGACCATAATAATCACATCAAATACAACAGTTTAAATATGACAAAGATACAGACTGTCAAATTGGATAAAGAAGCAAGATCTGACTTTATGTTTCCTATAAGACAATGTTTTGATTAAATCTAGTTTCCTATTTCTCCCCCTGCAGTTCGACTTCTATTTCCATATCCCTTTCCCCCATACATTAATCAATATAATTTGTTTTTAAACCCACAAAGTCCATTTAGAGTGACTATATATCCATGAGTATAAGACTAATTATTAAAGCAATAGTAACCTCTTTGGGGCTATGTCCCTGAAGAAAACTGGCTCTCCTTCCCCAAAAGCCATACCCAGCTAAAGATGGGATGAGCTTTCTCCAATCAATACTGCGATTTTGGCTGGCTTAACCTTGTTGAGGTATTGTGCTTACTCCCACAGCTTCTGCAAGTGCATGTGTGCATGCAATGTCTGGCAAATATTGTTTGACTGAAGACATCTAATTTCTCTGGCTCTTACTGTGAAAAGAGCTCATGAGATTTATCAATGATAAGTTTGTCAGGCAGTGACCACTAACACAGTATAATCTAGAATATCTTCATTGATACACCAGTGAAGAAATAACTTAAGATACGTGAAATTTGGCTTTGTGTACTTGAATATGATATCTTATATATACACCTGTGTAGCAGTTTGAATATGCTTGGCCCAGGGAGTGAGTAGTACTATTAGGAGATGTGGCCTTGTTGGAAGAAGTATGTTCTATGGGGATGGGCCTTGACACCCTATTCCTAGCTACCTGAAAGCCAATCTTCTCCTGTTTGTCTTCAGAACAAGATGTAGAACTCTCAGCTTCTCCAATGCCATGCCTACCTGGATGCTGCCATGCTTCCCACATGATGATAATGGACTGAACCTCAGAACCTGTAAGCCAGCCCTAATTAAATGTTGTCATTTATAAGAGTTCCCTTGGTCATGGTGTCTCTTCACAGCAATGGAAACCCTACCTAACACAGAAGTTGGTACCAGAAGTGGGATATTACTGTGATAGGTCTATGTTTTTGTTTAGAGGAATATGGATTTGGGGACTTTGAATTTGGGAAGCAGTGGAATACTTTAAGTGGGGTTAAATGGACCATCCTAGTAGGAATATGGAAATCATTGATGCTGAGGATGATTTGAACTGTGTGAGTGTGTATATACACTTGTACATGCCATGGCACACAGGTAGAGGTCAGAGGAAAAATTGAGTCCTCTCCACGGAGTGGATCCCAAGCTGGAACTTAAGTTCTCTGACATAGTGGCAGGTGCTTTTACACACTGAGCCATCTTACCACCGACCTTAATTTTTGAGGCAGGATGTCCTACTGGGATGTAGGCTAACAAATTTGGCTAGGATGGCTTGCCAGCAAGTTGGAGGTACACTAGTGTTTACCCCTTAGCACTGGGATTAAAAGCATGCCACTATACCCTACTTTTACATGGGTTCTGGATATCTATCTTAGGCCTAATGTCTGCATTTTACCTACTAAGTTATTTCCCTAGCCTCTGATTTGATGGATCTGAGATAGGATCTCATCCCAGGCTGGCCTCAAGTGTTATATTATGTATCCTCACTCACTGAGGATAACTTTGAACTTCTGGTTCTTTTTGATATTCCTGTTTCTACTTTGTATTAGTTAAGGTTTTCTAGAGTCATATAACTCATGGAATGTCTCTATCTATTAAGGGAATTTATTGGAATGACTTACAGTCTGTAGTCCAACTAACCCAAACAACAGGCAGCTGCAAATGGGAAATGCAAGAATCTAGTAGTTTCTCAGTCCCGCAAAGGTAATTGTTTCAGCTGGTCTTCTCTATAAGCTGGAATCCTGAAGAATTAGGTTTCAACAGATGTGTTGGCAAACAAGTGCAAGCAGGTGAAGAACTTCCATTATCCGAAATATGGCCCAGATTAAAGGTGTGTACAACCACTTCTAGATCTAAGCTTTTCTTTACTTGGAACTTGCTCTGTCCCAGGCTGGCCTTGAATTCAGAGATCTTCTTGCTCTATCTACTGGAATTAAAGGCATGGACCACCCGGTCTGTGTCTAAGCTTTTCATTGCCACTATGCTTCAAGATCTGGATCAAAAGCCTGTGTCTTCCAGCCTCAAGATCTAGATCACAGATGTGCCCTCCATTTATGGATTGTGGTTTATTCCACATATCGTCAAGTTCACAACTAGGAATAGCCATCACAATCCACCCCTTGTCAATTTAACACAAATCATATCTCATGTCCAAATGATGATAACTATCCCTTGTATAATCACAAAAGCATTGTAAATTTAGAATAGGTCAATGTCCCTTGGGAAACATCCTTTTAGCAAAAAAATAAAACAGATGAACTCATGTCACTTAAATACTTGTTTCTGCAACTGGTAACATGGCCTTAGATAGTATTTATAATTACCTTCCATTATTGGAAGAGGCCAGTACCATGGGATGACCACCAAAAGCAGCAGTGGAGTTGAGTCAACCAGAGCCTAGAGTTCTACAGAGGTCAGAGTTGGAGAAGTGGCCCAAGCCCTTTGGAGGAGCCCAGAAGATTACATGTAGATCTTAGACATTGAAACAAGAAGCTGTAAAGTGGAAGTTGCCTTGGATGCCCCAAGAGGTTAGAGATGGCAGAACTCCTCCTTCCTCGCCTCCCAGTCCTTCCCCCTTCCCCCTAATATCCCCTCCCCTATCTGTTCCTCCTCCCTTTTTCTTCAGAGAAGGGTGGGTCTCCCAAAGATATCAACTAGCCTTGGCATACCAAGTTGCAGTACACCTAAGGACATTTTCTCTTATTGAGGCCATGTGAGGCAGCCCAGTAGGGAGAAAGGGTTCCAAAAGCAGGCACAAGAGTCAGAGAAAACCCCTTCTCCTTCTGTTAGGAGCCCCACATGAAGACCAAGTCCTGTATGCTCCTGGTTGGTTCAGTCTCCATAAGTCCCTATGGACCTACGTTAGTTGATTCAGTACGTTTTCTTGTAGTGTCCTTGACCCCTCTGGCTCTTACAATCCTTCCTCTCCCTCTTCCACAGGATTCCCTAAGCTCTGCCTATTGTTTGGCTGTGGGTCTCTGCATCTGTTGCCATGAGTTTCTGGGTGAAGCTTCTCTGGTGATGGTTATGCTAAGCTTCTGTCTGTAAGTACAGCATAATATCATTAGCAGTGTCAGTGGTGGGCTTCCTTCATGGCATTGGTCTCAAGCTGAGCCAGTCATTGGTTGGGTGTTTCTTCAATTTCTGCTCCATCTTTACCCCTGCACATTTTGTCCACCCCCATTTAGTCCCTCTCCCTGTCCACTCAGATTGTTTATTCTATTTACTCTTCTCAATGAGATTCACAAGTCCCCCATTGAGCCCTTCTTGTTACTTAGCTTCTTTGGATCTGTGGATTGTAGCTTTGTTATCCTTTACTTAAAAGCTAATATCCACATATAAGCAAGTACATACCATGCTTGTGTTTCTGGGTCTGGGTTACTTCACTAAGGATGTTATTTTTTAGTTCCATCCATTTGCCTGCAAATTTCATGATGTTGTTGTTTCAATAACTGAGTAATACTCCATTGTGTAACTGTACCACACTTTCTTTCTCCAGTTTTGGGTGAAATCTGCTAGTTTTAAGGTTAATTTTTTGAATATGGTATTTTTCAAAGTTTGGTCAGATACCCTTGTACACGCGGATAATACTGCTCCAAGAAGACATGGGCTATTTAATGAAAATATCAGTACCTGGCATGGGTTACTTCTCTATGAGTTATTTATTGCTCAGGGAGTCCTCATAGAAACTCCAGTCACACAGCCTTGCCCTCTTTGGTTGGTCACTATAACTTTATGGTAAGGCTCTATTAATGAAGACACCATAAACTTTGGTTGCAGGACACAGAGAAATCAAGCTCAAACTGCCAGAGTAACTTTCCCATGACAGGTTTCATACTGCTGTCAGATGCTATGCAGGTGATTGGGGAAGTAAATACATTAATAGTTTTACCCAGGCCCAGGTCTTTCATGCTATATTATTTACTGTTCAAGAAAGATGGGCCCACTGTTGCAATAATGGCAAGATTTTTATGGGATTATGTAACATTTTCTTGATTAGATTTGAGGTCTGCTCCTCTAGAAGGAATTCACACCTTGTGGTGTAAAAAAGTACAAACCCAATAGTTAGTTAGGAAATCATGGGCCCTGCAGGGGAACCTTTTGGTTTTGTTTTGCTAAAAGGTTATATTGCCAAACTGTTTTCTAAACATTATATTTATAGTCATAGATTTGTTCTGTTCTCATCCTTTGTCAGAGAAACTACTTTTTGCAGTGGTAGCAGTTGGTGTAAGGACACACAACGTATTTAATGTGCTCAGATGACTGTAAGAGCTCAGCCATAGATGGATCATCTATAGCAAGCTCCCTTTATCCAAGACTCAAGAGAGTTGAAAAATGAGCAGAAAGAATGTAAGATGCAGAGCATAAGGAGAGGAGCTATAAAACTGTTTTTCTGGTCTTTTACATGGTTGATATGCAAGTCAACTCACAGCACAAGACCTGCACAGATGAAGACTATCAACATTTACAATTTGCATAAAGGAGGGGTTTGTGAGTCCCACCCATAGCATATAGAGGCTATAGGTAGTTGCTAGCTGCTGAGTGTCATTTTTCTCTGTGTCTGTGGCTGGTTGTAGGGTATGAGCCCATACCCTAGTGGCTCATTCCCACACCCATTCACATATGATCAGCACTAATTGGACTCAGCAGGCTGATAATACTAAACACATGATGTTTGGATAGAAGGATTGATGGTACCTGAGGGTAGAGTTGGGAGGAGGTTATTGGGGGGAATAAGATCAAATACTTTGTATATGCATGAAAATTTCAAAGAATAAGTAAAAATTTTCTATAAATGTAAAGTAAAAATAAAGTAAAAATAAAGCAGACCATTTAATGAGCTTTCAATCCCATCACCTAATATCACAAGCACTTCTCTAATCCTTTCTATCTGCCCACCTCTGCCTTGAGATTTTCTTCCCATAATTTCAGAACATTCTTTGGACGTAGTTCTTAGAATCTTTCTGACTTTTTAATCCTGTTAACTTTAGTCAACAGCTGCCCAGATAAAGGCAAATAGGTGGAGAGATTCTGGCATTTGAGGTTGTGATAACTGTCAACTTGAAAGAATCTAACACACCTGGGAAAAGAGACTCTGTGATCACCTATGGGGAACTAACTTTATTTATCTAAATTGACATGACAAGATTCATCTTAATTGTGAGTGGATCATTCCTGGAGCTGGGGACCGTGGACTGCACAAACTGGAGAAAGTCTGCTGAGAACTAACATATATTCATCATTGTCTGCTTTGTGACTGAAAATGCAACATTACCATAAGTGGATTCAAGCTCTTGCTGCCACAGCTTCCCCGCCATGTTATATTGTAACCCAGAACAGTGGTTGAAAGAAGCTCTCCCTTCCTTGTTGTTTTTGCTTGGTGTTTTATCACAGCAACAGGAAAAGTAACTAAGACAAGTGATTTTTGTTTTTTGTTTTTTGTTGTTTTTTTTTGTTGTATTTTTTTAAATTCTAGATAATGAATTCTCCCTCTGCACAGTGTTAGTAACAATACTAGGTTGTAAGCCACATACTTTGTTCTGGGGAGGGACAAGAACTCTGAGGAATGAGTAAGTTGAGGCCACATAGCTGAGATTGTAGCTTCATTTATTTACCAACCCCTGGACTGAAGATATTTCAAGGTATTAACTCAGTCTCTTTTTAGACTGCACTAACAAGGATATGTTCATATACTGTGCTCCTTTAATTGCTGTGTCTTCTAGTATTTTTGTAAAGATTGGAATGATTTCAAAGTTAATAGATGATTTGTAAGTAGCAAAATCTAAACCACTGAGGCTGGAGAGATGTTCTGGTCTTGTAAAGGACCCACATTTGATTCCTAGACCCCATATTAAGTGGTTAACTGCCAGCTGTAACTCCAGATGCAGAGGATTTGACACATTTTGAGCCCTTCAGAAACCCGTTCCAGTGTCCACACACTCACACATAGAAGATAAACATGCTTACACATAATTAAAATAAAACCTTAAAAATATGTAAGACAAGAGCAAAATATGGCTCTGTGCCAGCTAAGGAAAAATTCAGATCTGCTGGTAGCTTTCTGCCTAAGAATATAACATTCCTGTCAGTGGGATCAAGATGAAAAGGCATCTGAATTTTCAAAAACCTGAGGAGTGAAGCGTTTCCTTTAAGAGGAATAAGAAACCACCATTTAGCTGTGTGTGTGTCATTCCTTGCATCACTGTGTTTCCAAGGCAACTGGATTACCAGAGAGACTAGGGAGTCTGTATTGCTCATAAACTGTGTTATCAAGAGTAGTTTCTGCCTTAGCACAGCCTTTAAAAACACAGATAATGTGGATTGTGCTTGTATTTATCTCAAATGCCTTTAACTGTATTTTCCAGTGCTGCTCTGACACAAATGCCTGATTGGGAATAAATCAGACTGAGCAATCCTGTCCCTTTACTTATAGTTTTGACTTGCGTTGACAAGAGGTTACTATTTTGGCTTATGTTGACCCTCCCATCCCCCCGATCCTTCAGCTAGAGGAAGAAGAGTAACATTAGAACAACAGAGGCCAACTTATTTACAAAAATTAAGCACAGGAGTATAGCTGTGTCCAAGATATTAACCTTCCAGGCCCTTCTGGAGGGCAAGCCTTGAAGCTTTTGCAAAAGAAAAATTTATATTCACTGAGAAATATTTGCAATTTCAAGCTCTTGTTCAACAGAAAAACACACCAAGATCCCAATTTTAAGAAGAGAATATTCTTTAAAATGAACACGGATCCAATAGTACTGCATACAGGTTTAGCTTAAGGTTCACTGAACAAAAGTCAAGAAAACCAAATGAAACAGTCAGAAAAGAAGGAGGAGGAGGAAGAGGAGGAGAAGGAAGGGGAAGAGGAGGAGGAAGAGGAGGAGGAGGAGGCAGAGGAGTTAGCCCAAGGTGGAGCCTTCTTTCCGTGATTAAAAACACTACCAATGTTCCCTGACAGCATCTACCCTACAACCCATTTTTTTTTTTTTTCAAAAAATACCAAAATATGGAACACCTTCATTCCAATTCCATCTATGGTATACTTTTAAGGGCCTCAATGTCCACTGTGTGGACCATAAGATAGTCGATGTTGGCTGCTGCTAACACCCTGAGGAGTACTGTACTCATTCCATTTTGAGACTTCAAAGAGCAGTCTTAAGACTTCACATCTACTTGTTTTGGATGAAAAAGAGAGGAACTACACCACAGTCTCAATCTCTCTCTCTCTCTCTCTCTCTCTCTCTCTCTCTGTCTCTCTCTCTCTCTCTCTCTCTCTCTCTCTCTGTCTCTCTCTCTCTCTCTCACACACACCACACACACACACACATACACACACCACACCACACCACAGACACCTTTTCTTGATTGGTTTTGGTTTTGAGTTTTGGGGTTTGATTGTTTCAGACAAGGTTCTTGTTATGTAGACCAGGCTAGCTTTAAGCTCATTGCAATCCTTATGCATCTATCTTGTGAGTCCAGGATTATAAGCTTTTAAATTTATTTTATTTTGACAATCTAAAAGACTTAACTCTGCTTCTAACATGTCACTGAGTTCTGTCATTCTGTCATTCCACCCTACCCCTTGCTTGGTGATAGTGATTTTGCCTAGGAACTTTCTTGTCCTGAAACATGCTATTGCTCACCTATGTCCCCAAACAACCTTTTAGTTTACTTTTGTTTGCTTTTATGACAAGGTCTAGCTATATGGTCCTGGCTGGCCTGGAATGTTCTGTGTAAACAACAACTCCTGACATTCCTTTAATTTTCACTGTTTCTTTTTCTCATTAATCACTGCTGGGGATAAAACTCAGGGCCTTGCTCAAGTTAAGCAAGCTCACTATTACAGAGGTATACCCTCCCTCATTTCCCATCTGAGAAGTTTATCTAAAGGAAAACAAAGCCCTAGAAATTGTCTTACAATTCTAGTCCCTGTGACATTTCTTTATTTCTCCTCCTTCAATCACAAAGATTAGGCTGAAAGTTCAGAACTGCCAAAGAAGAGGGACCTCTGATCCCCTTTCAACACTTTCATCAACTTGACTAAACTTGTACTGGAGAAAAATTGTTACCAACTACGGTCCTCTAGTTTGGTCCTAAAAGCATCACTCACAAGCTGGGCTTGGCGGTACATACTTGTAGCACATTTCAGGAGGCTGAGGAAGAAGAACTGCTGCAAGGTTGAAAACAGTTTGCTCTACATTGCGAGTTCTGACCTAGCCAGGAATGAGACTTTGTTTTAAAAGTGAAAATAATAATTAAAAAGTCATTTATAGACCGGTAGAGTCTGTTCTGTGAGCCACACACACATGGCAATATATGTTCTCTAATCCATTGTGTTTTTAAAACCTTTACTCTACTCATGGAATTCTTAATCTTCTGTATATCTAAGTTCTAGACTGTGTTGGGCCAGCGAACAATAACACTGTATTATTTCTAATACAGTGATTTTGCCCCACTACTAATAGTAATAACTTTGTATGCCTTTGAAATAATTTTTAAAAGAAAAGGTAAGATGATATACCTCATGGATCATTGTTGTATCATCTTTTCCCTCCCTTTCTTTCTCTACACAATACCATACTAAGAAAAATCAGTACAATTGGTGGCTTGTATTCCTCATGAGGGAAAATATTGAGGGACTTTGCCTGTTTCACTCCATTGATCTTCACCTTCCAAAACCAGTATCCTCTTCTGTGCAATAAGAAAGTTGTAAACCCACATACACAGGAAAAATCAAGTATTTGAAACCATAGACTTTAGAGATGAATCTGAAGGAACTAGCATAGCAGAAGAAAGTAGAAAATTCAAAGAGACATATAAAATGACAACAAAAAAGTAGACATTGTAAACATTTAAGACAAAATCACGTTCATTTAAAATGTCAATTCTTGATAGAGAATTGATTACAGAAATATGTAACCTATTAGATTCTAGAAATGTAGATCATTGCAGAAGTATAAGCAAGAGACAGTAATGACTTGAGATGGGATGGTGTTAGCTGGCATGGTGAAAAGTAATAAGTCTGGCATGTTTAAGAGATGTGATTGAGAGAACTTGGAGTTTCATTAGAAGGAAAGAGGATAAAATGGGAGAGGGAGGAAGAGGAGCAGGAGCAAGAAGTTAAAAAGGAGAAGGCAGAGGAGGAAGAGAGAAAGGAGTTCCAAATAACTGTCAATTTCTGATACAGACAGATGGACTGAATATGACTTTGTCCACCAAGATGGAGAAATGTCATTTAGAGGGATTCTGAATTGTTTAGTATGTTAGAAATGTCAGAAACGTATTTACAAGTATCCCAACTCCTCCATGGTCATCATATCATTAACAACTGTGTGTTCAGTATCCATGTAAAATTTTCTTTCTAAATCACTTTGAAACATTTCCTTCTGTTTGTTACTAAACACAGCAATCTTGTTTCTTTAAGTGGGGCCCACTTTATGGAAAGATTGTTTCTAAGTCTTTGTTATGCCGTTGTCTCTAACTCAAAGTTTGCAAGCGTTCATTACAAAATAAACAGGATCCAATATTTCTCATTTTAGAAATAAACTGACTTTGATTCACCCAGCTCATTCATTCCAATAAATGTTCAGCCAATATTTGAGATCCTTCTTTGTGTCAGTCTGTCTGGGGGGCATTAGGAATTTTAGAAGGATGATCTCTATAGGCCATAGTAATCATTCACCCTTATTTCTTTAATATCTATGTTATTTGATTCTACCTTAGGTTTTTACTCAGAGTTTCCACGGACTAGGTATCATTAACAGGTGCTATGTATAAGGTAAGAAGGAAATTGAATAATGAAGCAGGTGAATACAAAATAACATAAACTATTTAACAAAAAGACATGTGCCAAGCACTCCATTTAACCATGGTGAATTTAAGAGATCTTGAGTTTGGACTACCTTAGTGCTAGCTCTTGATTCTACCAAACTATTCTTCCTAAAGTGATCAAAGGAACCTTTTAACTTCCTTAACCAGCTTACCTTTTCTGGTGCTTAAATGTTTCCAGTGTTGGGACTGGAGAAAAGGCTCAGCAGTTAAGGCTAATGACTGTTCTTCCAGAGGACCCAAGTTCAATTCCCAGCACCCAAATTGAGTATCTCACAGCTGTTGAGCCCCATTTTGGCCCTGGTTTGGGCCTTGAGGACAAATTTGAGCCTGCCTTGAGTTTTTACAGTCTTGTGGGAGAGCCTAAGCCTGGCTCAAGTTTTGAGAACTATCTCAGTCACTTCTGAATGGGTGATTCAGCAATTGGCCCTGCCTCTGCCCCATCATTGCTGATGTAAAGTTTTGTCATTGGCCCTGTCAGTCACCCATACCCTCTGTCACCCTCTTTCCTACATCATCTCACCCCACCAAAAATCCCCCTCCCTATTCTCCAAGTTTATATAAGCAAGAGGCTGATGCAATAAATTTGAGTTCCTGCTTTGACAAGACTCCCTGCTTGGTGTATTTCCTTTGGGGCACTGACACTTGCCATCCTGCTCAGCCCTGGAGAGATACCCGACAGGACCAGGACCTCTCTCCTCTCACCTGGATCTGCTAGCAAGGAGCAGACAACAGCCACCTATAACTCCAGCATTAGGGACTTTGATCCTTTGTTTTGGCCTGTGTGGGCATCTGTGCACACATGGCATACATCTACAAAGGTGTATACACACACACATATACACACACACACAATTAAAAATAAATAATAAATTTTAAGAGCTTCCAATGACTTCCTATCATGCTTCAAGTAAAATTTGTATACTTTTCCATGGTATTTTGGAGGCTCTGATGCTTCTGAAGTGCCAACTGTCATATCAAGATTCCCCTGGGTCATTTACTAAAGCCCTTGGGCCCTTTGTCTTCTTTGTCCATCCTCTCTGATTGGAGTCTGTTCCCTGTGCTGGTTTCAGAGTTAGCAACTTCTCATTATTTATGTCTCAAGTCAGGAAGCACATCCCTGGAGAGATTTGCTTGGATCACATTATCTATTTCCTTATTACATACCTTCCCTATCATGAGCTTAAAAGAATGTGATTTTATTACTATCTATACTCCAACTTTCTCCACAGAACCTGATCCAGAATAGGTATTTGAGAAGTAAATGAATGTCTCCTATTTTCCTCTGGGCTACAGTTATTAGTACCTCTGCTTCACTGATGAAGTACATAAATATGTGAAAAGACTTGTATAGCTCAGGAATCAGGTGCCAACCAGATGTCCTACTCAACATTTGCAATAGCAGGCAGGAGGTCTGCCTCCTTCAATTCCCTCAGACTTGACAAGACAGTCTTTATTCAAAAGTCACCAGAATTCTTTCTTTGACAAATCTCCTGCAATACATGCTCTTCTCCCTAAGAAGAACAGGGATTAAGAGCCAAATTCCACTCCTTATGCATATTGTTCAGGAGTAGCAACAAAGCCCAATGAACCCAAAAGCCTCATAGGCTTCTGTTCATAGAGGATGGACTCATTATGCCCAAAGAAATCGTTCAATAATGGAAAGCTTAATCAATCAGTTATATAGCTTCATGCAGCCAAAAAAAATGTAATTGACAAATACAGATAAAACAAACATAATGAATTTCTAAATACAAGCAGAAATTCTATCTTGGTGAGGAATTTTACTGTGGAAGGAAAAGGTGAACACCAATGGACAAACACTTAAATTGATGACTGTTGCCATTTGGGGCCACTTCACCATCCTATGCATACCTCATACACTCATCTTCCAGGTGATAAAATTCAGCAGAAAAGGCTGTGTTGAAACATCTTAAGCCAGGATAACAGTATAGCACCTTTCCCATATGCAATTATAGAAATGGTTTAGCTATGGTAGAAACCATAGACTGAATATAAATGGTCTAAATGGTTCAGATTCTTTATTTGAAAATAAAACCATCTTATGTTAATATCTTTTCCTACTTCTTTCTTTTGTTCTTTCATTCTTTCTTTCCTTCCTTCCCTCTATTATTTTCCTTTGTCTTGTGGGTTCACTCTTGTTCTTTGTCCCTACTAACCTTACATTGCTAGCTAGAGAAGTTTAACAAGTGTGAATGCCCTCTTTGTATAAATGGCACTTGGCTGTGGTATATTCACTGTGATAGTCATAAAAAGGCTGTAGAAATTGGCTAAGGCTAAATGCAGCCTTAAAAAAAAAAAAAAGCAATCTGACTCTGGCTGGGGAAGCTGGGAAGCTAACTGCAGATCTTCACTTCTCCCTTCTCTGTTCTAAATCTAATACCCAGTCTCACCCTGAGCTCTGAGGCAGACTACCTGTTGAAGTCCCCCCTCCCTCTGTTCCCCTATCTTCAGCAGATCATGCTGATCTTCCACTCCAAACTTTCTTCCCCAGCTCATCATTTTGTTCGAGCTCCCATCTCCAGCAGGCATTCCATGAAAATCTACAGGCCACCCTTTTGCCAGTGAATCAAGGTAGCCTAACTGTGGATTGTTACCTCTTTCTTCTGTTCTCCAAATATAATCTCCTAGTCTCACCCAAACTCTGTAGCAGACTACCTGCTGTAGCCTCTCCTTCCTCTATGCCCTCATCTCTGCCAACCTTCCTCCCCACTCATCCTATTATCCTAGCCTCCAACTCCTGTAAGATTTCCCTGGGAACATGCCAGTCAAGCTTGCCAGAGAAGCAAGTAAGCCAGAGAAGTGGATAGGGAAGCTTCAGGTCTTTATTCTTTTTTTTCTCACCAGATTTGTAGCAGGCTACCTGTTGTGGCCTCTCTTGGACCTCTGACCCCATTCCTAGGGAACTAAGCAGAAACTGTAGAACACCCTGATTTCCTTCCTCCTGTGGACCTACTCAGCCCAAGTTCCTAGCCTATTCCTAATCCTGTGTTGTTGGGTTGGTATCATGCTACTATATGCAGATGCTAAATTCTGCACTCCAAGATCTGATTGCCCCAATACAAGTGTATTCTCAGCACATCAGCTTTTGTTGTGCAGACCTTGCTCCCCCACATTAATTGGTCAATAAAAGGCTAAAACCTGTGACTGGGCAGTAGAGAGTGGAGAGCAGGATTTCCTGGGAGAGAGAAAGGAACTTTGAGAAGAAATAAGAAGACCTTCTTGCCAGGAGACATGGGAGGAGATGAATGTGACTATAGGCTTGGAATTTATAGCTAGCCATGTGTCTGGATAGGGCTAGGTGTTTGGGTTAACTTAGATGAGGTAATTGAGAATCTGCCCAGCTAATACCTAAGCTTTGAAATATTAAAATGTCTTTGTGTAGTTATTTGGGGAATTAGCTGGCCAAGGAATAACTGCCACCATGTTAATTTCTAGCATTAATTAATATACACAGACTATTAATTTAAATCATTTATACTCTGACAGCCCCCAATACCTAGAAATTTTACCAGGAATCCTCAGTGGCCACCCCAATCAGGATTCCAGAAGAACTCCCTACCAGGTAACACACAGCCACCACACCCTCCTAAGAATCAGAAAGGGCAACAGAACCCAAGGAACAAAACACCCACCTAATAAAGACAAGACTAGATATCAGCACCTAGAATTACATTCTTCCAAAGCATCATAGATGCCTAAACATGCATATAAAACCATAATCAATAATAGTATGGAAAATATGTCTCACTAGAGCACAGCTATCTTACCACGACAGGCCCTAGAATTGCAACATAACTGAGGCACAAGACAAAGACCTTAAAATACACTTTTGAATACAATAGAGGTCCTTAAAGTGAAAATGAATACATCCCTCAAAGAAATATAAGAAACCACAATCAGTCAGTGGAAGGAAATGAATGAAACAGTTAAGGACCTGAAAGTAGAAATAGAATCGATAAAGAAAACCCAAATTGAGGGAAATCTGGGAATGAAAAATTTAGGAACTTGGACAATGATCTCAGAGGCAAACCTCATCTATGGAAATCAACAGAATACAAGTGATGGAAGGTAGCATACCAGGCATTGAAAACAAAACAACAATAAAACAAAACAAACCTAAAAAGTGAGGCACAAAACATCTAGGAAATCTGGAACACTGTCAAAAGACAAAAATCTGAAAATAATGGAAGTAAAGGAAGAAGAAATCCAGGTCAAAGACACAAAAATATATTCAACCTAATGAGAGGTGTTGCCTATTAAGGCAAAAGAATCATACAGAACTCCAATAATAATCAAACCACTAAACATACAGAATAAAGAAAGAATATTAGAAGCAACAAAAGAAACAGAGGGAGTAACATATAAAGATAGACCTATCATAATTACACATGACTTCTGAATGGAGACTCTAAAAGTCCGGAGGTCATAGATGGGTGTGCCTTAGACTCTAAGAGTTCACAGATGCCAGCTTAATACAGTAGAAGCTTCTTAAAATATATACATATATGAAGGCAATTTTTTAAAATTGCCAAATAATGGAGGGGACAAAGCCCTAACTGGACATCTCTTTTCACCAAATGAAGCTTCCAGTACTGTGAATGGGGCTCATCTAATTGAGTTATTGGCCAAGGAGTCCTATGGAAACCCCAAATAACTCAGCCTATTGACAAAACTATAGGTTGCTTTATATAAACTAATAGCAGGGTCCTATTTCTGAAGATAACACCTACAGAACTGGTTGAACATGGAGAAGTCAAATGAGTGCATACATAAAGTCTTCACTCCTATATGCTATTGTCTTCAGTACAGGAATGTATTCTGCATGCTACCAAATGAGAAACATAAATACCAATACAGCCATAAAACCTTTGTTCAACAATGCTGTGCTGCCTGTGAAATATGCTAGGACAATAGAGGCACAAAGCCTGTGGGAGTAGCCAAACAATATCTGATTTGACTTAAGGACCACTCCAGAGATGAAACCCATCACAGCTGGTGTAAACAAGAACTTGAAACTAGATAGCTCAGGGACCTTGGGTGAAACCCAAATATTACTGGTCTAAAAATAAAAAAGTAGAATAATTAGTAATCATAGCAATAAAATCACTTATAATGTAATTCTGCAATACACATACAAAAGTGGCTTGCTCAAAGCATCATCAGAGAGACTTCCCCCTGCAGCAGATAGGAACAAATACCCATAGCCAGATGTTATGCAGAGAGTAAGAGACCTTGGAACACTCAGCCCTAAATGGAATGTCTCCATTAAAACTCTCCCCTCAAAGCCCAGGGAACCTTGTGGAAGAGGAGGCAAAAATTTCTCTCTCTTTCTCTCTCTCTCTCTCTCTCTCTCTCTCTCTCTCTCTCTCTCTCTCTCTCTTCCTCCTCCTCTTCCTCCTCTCTCTCTCTCTCTCTCTCTCTCTCTCTCTCTCTCTCTCTCTCTCTCTCTTGCCCTACCTGTGCTTGCATAGATATTATGGCTTCTAGTTTAGTGTTTTTATGGAATTCTTGAGTGTGTGAATGAGTGGATCTCTTGTGTGTATATGTTTCTTTTGCTTTTCTTGGGTTTATTCCCTTCTTTTGTTTGCTTTGTACTATTCAGATTCGTTTGTTTTTTCTTTATCTTAGATGTCTATTTTCTAATTAGAGACATAAAAGAGGGTAGATAAGAATGGGAGGAAAGGTAGGGAGGTTCTTGGAGTGGTAGAGGGAGGGGAAACTGTAATGAGTACATAATATGTGAAAAAAATCTGTTTTTAATGAAAGAAATAACAATACAGAAGTAATTAGAAAAAAGCACAAACATGCAATCACCACTAAATGAATTTATTAGGTTGGATATATATATATTAGTATAAATTTTAAAACATACATATGTTTAAAAAGGGACATGAATTAAATGAGAGACGGGGGACCTGAGACCAAAAAAATGTTAGATGGATATGTAATAAAAGAAGTAAATAAAGTACACATATAAAAAGTAAGTTAAAATACTTTGAAAAGTACTTTCTTTCTTGGGTTTGAGAAGTTTATTCTTGTATAGATATCACATCTTTTATATTTACTCATCTGTAAATAGACATTGGATATTTCTTAATTACTATCTATTAAAATAAAATTGTTATGAAATGTTTCCTTTAAATATTACACATGCATTCTCACACCCAAAGTAGTAAGTAGTCTTGCATCTTGTTGCTGGCTTTGATTCACAAATGTGACCACTTGTAATTAGCACATTAGTTTTCTACTACTGATGACTGCCAAAATATTTTGCACTTGGGTAATTTCCTCTTCCCAGACTGTCAGTCTTTCCCCCTCAGGGTAGAATTTTTTTTTTTTTTAGTCAAGAAAAATAAACAATGTGAAGATTGAAATCAATGGAAAATTAGTTATTTTCTGTTTTAATTAAATTTTGTAAATTAAAGCACACTTACATCAATTGATTCTTTCCTACCCTTCCTTCAAATCCTCCCATGACCTTCTCCCTTTCTCTCAAACAGATGGTCTATTCTTATCATTACATACACACACATATCTGTATACTCTCTCTCTCACACACACATATTACATATGATTAATATCAGAATATATAAAGAACTAAAATGAAAGTTTAAAAAAGACCCAATTTAAAAATGGGCTATAGATCTGAGCAAAGACTTCTCAATAAAGAAATAAAAATAACTAAGAAATGTTCATCACCTCTAACAATTAAGAAAATTGAAATGAAAGTACTTTGAGGGGGTGTACATCCAGATCCATCTACCATCAGCCATGACAGTAAAGCCTTTTGGAACCAAAGACTTCCGCATATCATTGAGGCCTGCCAGGCCTGCTGCCGCCGAAGCCTGCAGCCTCTGGTACATGGGACCTTTCTCCGCCGCCAAGATGGCGCAGAAGAAGAAGCGGACCTTCCACAACGTCACCTACCCTGGCGTGGGCCTCGACCAGCTGCAGGAAATGATCTATAAGCAGATGATACAGTTCTACAGAGCGCCCGCCAGAGCGCCTGAACCGCGGCCTGCAGCGGAAGCAGCACTCGCTGCTCAAGCGCTTGAGAAAGGCCAAGAAGGAGGCACCGCCCATGGAGAAGCCCGAGGTGGTGAAGACCCACCTGCCGGACATGATCCTTCTGCCGGAGATGGTCTGCAGCATGGTGGGCGTGTACAATGGCAAAACCTTCAGCCAGGTGGAGATCAAACCGGAGATGATTAGACACTACCTGGGCGAGTTCTCCATCACCCACAAGCCCGTGAAGCACGGCCAGCCCGGTATCGGTGCCACCCACTCCTCCCGATTCATCCCTCTCAAGTAGCCGAGACCAATAAGAAAGACTGGTGGTTTTGAAAAAATAATAATATATAAAATAAAATAAAATCCTCTCTTGCTGCTCGGTAGTGAAAAAAAAAAAAAAAAAAAAAAAAAGAAAGTACTTTGAGATTTCATCCTGCCAAGTCAGAATGGCCAAGATCTAGAAAACAATGACAACAAATGCTGACAAGGTTATGAGGAAAGAGTATCTGCCTCATTCAATGTCAGCGGGAGTGCTAAGTGCTTCAGTCACTCTGGAAACCAGTACAGAGATTTGTCAAAAAGCTAAAAATTAATCTGTTACATGGTGCACTCTTTGGCATATGTCCAAAGGACTCACTCAACATCCTACTCTACAAACACTTCCTCAGCCGTGCTTATTGCCTCAGCTGCCAGAGGAAGTATCTCTGATGATGACTGGGCCAGGCCCTGATCTATGAGTATATAAGAACATCATTAGAAATCATTTTATTGATTTTTTCTGTCATAGCTCTCAGAATTGTGAGATGTTATAGCTACACATATCTGTGACTAAAAGGATAATATTTAGAATGTAGTAAGGAGTCATACTAGTCTACTAAAGTAGCAATAGTGTATTCTTTTCTAAGGTTCATGGGCTCACTAGCCCTGGGGATCTGGAGGCAACCAATAGTTGTCTAATTAGATCTAAGGCCTTCTTAACAAGAGGACATTTATGCCTGGTACTGGAAACCTATCCTATCTTACTTTATCAGTTAACTCTTTTTCAATATGATCTAGATAGGAATGGTAAGGATGTTTGCCTGATTGCCATTCTTAAAAGAAAACACATAGACTCCTAGTATGTATGTATGGTGCTGGCTATACTGAGCTCAGAATATTTATCAATAGTGTAATGGGACTGAGAAATTCTTTCTTATATTCATTTATAGGATTGTACAGTAGGGTTCTTCATTTTGTAGACAGTAGATTACACTGATGGATATTTTAGTGCTGAACCAGTTTTATTAAATATAAAATAATCCCACTCAGTCACAAAATATGATATTTTATATATTACTGGGTTCATATTTGGATTTTGGAGGGTCTCTGTTATGACGAACATTATCTATAAATCTTCCTTTCTTGTAATAGCCTTTACTTATTTGTGTGATAGGGTAATGCTAGACTCATGGAATGAATTATGTCTTCATTCTGCTTCTCTTTTCTTGAAAGAGTCTGAATTCATAGTAATTTGAATTCAAATCCTTTGCAGAACATGTCAGGAAAATATTTTTAGACTGGCACTATCTCTATTTCAATTTATTTAATAGAGATACTATTGATGATAACTTTGTAGATATCATAACCATTTACTGTAGAATCAATAGAAAGTTCCATTTCCCTTTTCTGATGTTGATAATTTGTATCTTTGGGTGGGGCAGTGACACAGTGAGGCCTACATAATGTCTACTGATATTTTCATTGAATTGGGGTTTTGCTGTATTGTTTTTTTTTTCATTGTTTTCCTGTTTGCAGATGCACTGATTTCTATGCTAGCTCTTACTTGTTCTTTCTTCTAATTATTTAATTTTAAAATAATGTCTTTGGCTCCTTATTACAAAGATTTGTTCTTAGGTCATCAATATTGAATATTTTATAAAAATTTGTACATTTACAGTTACAAATTCATTTGTGTTAAACTGCTTCATTTTACAATTTCAAATAAATTGTGTTACATTCTAACTTAATACAGAGTAATTAATACATTTAAAGTTTTAGTCTGAAGCTATTTCTTTGATCTGTGATTATGCAGAAGTATGTTGTTTGATTTCCAAGTATCTGCCCATGTTTTGCTTAATGTTATGTATTTATAGTTTACTTGGACTCCAGATATGTGACCATGACATTATGACTTTTATTTCTCTGTATTTTCAGGGTGTGTTTGATGTTCCAGAGTTTGATCTATCTTGATTAGCACTTCACGTGAGTGTCAAAAATGTGTGTTCTGTGGTAGCTGAGCAAGCTGAGCTAGTTTCTGTGCAGATGCACATAAGTCCCCAGTGTTATCTATCTGCTTCTTCTAGCAGCTCTTACATGGGACTTTTGTACTTGTCATTCTGACTAGTGATTGGCTTAATCTCTGACAAGTTTTACTAGAGGAACCTTCAAGGATTCTGATGCATTGATCTAAGTGAAGTAATGTGTAGTAGAATTGTTCTAATGGAGAAGTCACTTCTTTGTCCCTGATTATTATTAGTTCTGAAATCACCTTTGCATGATATTGATATAACTTTGAGATTTCTTTTTATTAAATGTAACATTGCATTCATTTTTTATCCCTGAATTTTTATATTACCTGTGAACTTATATCTCTAATTGATTTAACATATAATAATACTAGTGATTTGGGAGCAAGAGGGGAAAAGGAGGAGGGAAAAGGGGGTGCAGGACAAGGTGTGGGAGAAGACAGGGGAGATATACAGAGGTGTGAAGCAGTGGGGGATGGGGAACTGGGGGTAGCCACCAGATAGTCCTAGATGCCAGGAAAGCAAGAAGCTCCCAGGACCCAACAGGGATGACATTTGCTTATATCAGGGGAGAGAGAACCTGTAGCAACTGTATTCAGTCTATAGGCATGGCCCCTAGTTGAGGGATGGGGCTGCCCACTCATCTTAAAAATATTGACCCAGAATTGCTCCTATCTAAATGAAATGCAGGGACAAAGAGTGGAGCAGAGACTGAAGGAAAGGCCATCCAGAGAGTGCCTCACCTAGAGATTCATCCATCTGCAGCCACTAAACAGAGGCACTATTGTGGATGCCAAAAGTGCTTGCTGACAGGAGCCTGGTATAGCGGTCTCCTGAGCAGCTCTGCCAGAGCCTGACCAATACAGAGGCAGATGCTCGCAGCCAACCATTGGACTAAGCAGGGGACCCCAATGCAGGAGTTAGAAGAAGGACTGAAGGAGCTGAAAGGGTTTGTAACCCCATAGGAAGAACAACAATATCAACCAACCAGAACCCCCAGAGTTCCCAGGGACTAAACCACCAACCAAAGAGTACACATGGAGGGACCGATGGCTCCAGCTGCATATGTAACAGAGGATAGCCTTATCTGGCATCAATGGGAGGAGTTCCTTGGTCCTGTGAAGGCTTGATGCCCAGTGTAGCAGAATGCCAGGTGGTGAGGTGAGAATTGGTGGGTGGGTGAGGGAGCACCCTCATAGAAGCAGGTGGAGAGGGATGGGATGGGGATTTGTTGAGGGAAACTAGGAAAGGGGATAACATTTAAAATGTAAATAAATAAAATAACCTCCCTCCATGTGAAAAAAAATGTTCAATAGAATTAACCACTAAACAGGTAAATGGAAACCACTCTAACATATCATCTAACTAATCAAAATATTACAAATATCAAAAAAGAGAATGAGTGCTTATAAGTATGCAAAGGAAGAATGAATTAGATGTAATGTAGATTATGATAGCATAATGGAAAAGGTATGGAGGCCCTAAAAACTGAACTAGAATTTGTTCTATTATGCAACAGTGTCATTTCTAGTATATACTCACAAGAGATGAATTCTCCATTGAAAACTCACAGAAGTCCATCCACTTTTATTGTTGTACTACACATAATAATCAGTATATAAAATCAGTCTAGGTGGCCTACAGTGGAAAAGTGGATAAATAAATATAATATTTAATCTCTATTTATTATTCATCCACAAAGAAAATTAAAGCATTTGCAGCACAGTAGATGCAATACAGAGGACATCTCATTAAAGTGAACTTACAGGGAGATGAGTGTAGACTAATGATTGCAAGAGATTTGACCAAGATCGGAGAAAGCTGAACAAAAGGAAGCTGGATTTTATTAGTGCATACTATACTCATTAGTTGAAACATTGCACCAAACCTAATTAATGTATTCAATTTATATATGAAAGTAGAAGCAATACACTATTTTGAGTTGAAATAATGTTGTGAGTTTCTGACATAATGTCCTGATGTGCAGAGTCAAGATTGCTAGATACTAGTCACATAAGCAAAATCTTCAAAAATATCTGCATCTCTCTTTCTATTTTTTGCTTCCTGGGAAGAAAACAGCATGTGTATCTATGCAATGGACATGGATGTAGATCAATATAATATGGATCAAAGTTTATTACATGCATACGATTTCCAGACCCTATTGTTTTAGGGATAACTTTAGTTCTTCTGTAATCTGCATGTGCATTTTTCCTAGTAATTGATGATCTAAAATGTTTGCACAGGGCATATTGCTTCATTTCATTTTTTTCATTGATGTATTTCTACAGTTATCACGTTTGGATTATTTATATCTTTATAAAATTGAAGTAAAACATAATTCTTCCAAATTCTTCATTTTAAAATGTTTTGACTACTGTAGATATGTTGTATTATTTTATGAAAATTGAAAACAGTCCCTAATTTCTATTGAAAATCTTTGAATTTTTAATATTTATTGCACTGAATATGTCAAGGTGTTTGGGAAGAATATTCAGTCATCTGAATAGTAAGCAGAATTTTATATTTCTATTTATTGAGCATATCATTAATTTGATTTTGCCAGATTCCTATTTTTTCAGCCTTTTATCTATTTCCCTTTTTCTTTCTTTCTTTCTTCCTTTCTTCCTTCCTTCCTTTCTTTTCTTTCTTTCTTTCTTTCTTTCTTTCTTTCTTTTGTCCTTTCTTTCTTTCTTTCTTTCTTTCTTTCTTTCTTTCTCTTTCTTTCTTTCTGTCTGTCTGTCTTTCTTCCTTTCTTTCTGCAGTGTTAAGGATTGAACTCATTGCCTCATACATGCTATACAGTTGCTCTTTCACTGACTTAAAATCACAGCCTTTTAATTTCTATTTTCCAAGGCTATTTTTGTGTGGATCAATTTAAACTTGAATTTCTCACATTAGTATAAAAATACAAGTATAAGATCTTATTTGTGTGACATTTCTAAACTCCATTATTTCAGGCTAATTTGTAAATTGACAGAAGTTTCAGCTTGTACTATATTGTAAGGGTTAGAAATAAAGGTTTAATTGTCTTTTTTAATCAGGAAGTCTTGTGTAAAACTTGTGACATAAAAGAGAACTTTAAAGACAAAGCTGAAAAAAACTTTGAGCATCTGTACCCTCATCTTGGAATTTATCAGGCCTATATCTTGAATTTGCCTTAAAAAATATCCTATCTAACTTGGGAACAAGTTTTCTGCCTTATGTATCTTACCCTGTTACAATTAAGCCTGTGTAATTGTGATGTTTAATTTCCATTATCAGCTTAATACGATCTAGAATCACCTGGGAGATGAGCCTCCGGTAGGTGTAGGTGTCACCATTAACTATGTTGGGTTTCTTGATTGTATAAAAAGAAAAAGGTAACCTGAAAGGTCCATTCATTGCTCATTGCTTCTTAATTGTGAGTACAATGTGGCCAGCTACTTCAAGCTGACTTACTCATCACAATGGACTTTACTCTTGAAATGTAAGCCAGAATAAAACTCTTTATTCCTTAAGTTGCTTTTTGAAAATATTTTATCACTGCAAAAAGAACAGATAAGATAATGTACTTATCGGGAGAAGCAGGCTTCTCAGATAAGAAATGACAGTGAGGTTCCCAGTGCAGAAATTCTGTTCACTGAACTCTTAAAGCCTAAAGGCCGTGAATTTAGACTGGAAAACAAAAGCTAGGAAGTTTTGTGGTTCAGGCATAGGAGACTGAGATGAAAAATTCCGTAGTGTGAGGCTAGGTTCTCAATATGCATAAGCAGAAATGTCAGGAAGGAAGTAGAATGAATCATAACTTCAGAATCTTAACTGTGGCCATATTACCATGGGTGGGGTGAGTACACATTAGGTTATGATGAAGCATGGAGAGGAAGAAGTACTACATACTACTCAATGGGTGACTATCGGAAAACAAATAGAGGAGCACCATTGTCCTGCTACAGTATCTCCCTGAATTAATGAAAAAAGGTAAGCAGGGTAGCAGGTTACTTTGAGCACAAAAGAAATGTTCTCATTCTCAAAACACCTTGTCCCACAATCATCCACAAAGGAATCAGAATGGTGGTTCTTGCTGTCTAAAATCTTATTCTCAGGTATATCCTTGACTAAGGGAGTAGCTTGGTAGCCAATTGATACAAAGGTATGGTCACTCATTGTGGTGAGGAGTAGTATGTGTAAGTATACTAGATTATGTGTAGATTATGAAGATACATTGGGCTTTAACAGATGTACACAAAGTTGTCAGCACCTCATACATTTGGATGAGAACCAACCCGAACAGAGTAGAAAAGAAGTAACTACTCTAAAACCCAGGAAAACTCAAACTAAGGAGAACCATCCAAGGTCTTCCTCCTTTTTCCTTTGACATGACTCATCCCTGGTACTTCTACTCTGTCCTCAGCTGGTGCATACTTACCTTGGCCTGTACCCCTTCCCACAAAGCTCCCATTCTTCTTCTTCCTCATTCTTGAAAACTAATTCTGTTTTGTGACCTCCTCATTGTCCTTCTAGTTGTCCAGAGCAGCAAAGAATGGCAAAAGTAACTATGAACTATGAAGGGGAAATTTCTGGGTTCTTTGGAGAGTCATGTCATAATGATGTTTTTCTGAAGCAAACACAGGTGAAAGATTGTTTTGCTTAAGCAGATATGGGTGAGAGGATGTTTCCCTGAAGCAAACATATGACAGGGAGTGTGATGTTTCGAAAGAATATAAATATGACCCCACAGACAGTGGGAGGAAGCTATTTCATTGGATTTCTTTGCTTTGCTTCTCTAGTCTTTGCTGATGATGTTCATGTATTGGTTGGCCTTGCGCAGAGTTGCTGATCTTTGCTTATCATGACTTTGTAGACGGTAACTCGACAAAGAATTTGTGGTGATATTCAGGCTGTTTCTTGCAGCTTTCATGGACTTGTGCCAATAGGCAGAGCCTTTTGGTTTCTTCTGAATCAAACTGCTGCATGTGTGGTGTCTTCAGAAAGAGTGGACTGCAGCTGCTGATTTAGTTTTGGTGGTGTGCTAGTAGAATCAGCTGCTGATATCCTGAAAATGAAGATTGGAATCACCCCAAAGAACTATTTCTAAACAAGTCTACTTTCCCTGTGTCTTAATAACCTTTCTTTTGCACTATATCTGGTAGTTGGTGGGCTAGAAGGGAGATTAAAACATTTAAGAACCCTTCTTAAAGTAGGTTGTGAAAAATCTAAGCCTACAGAAATGAATGAAGTTCAAAGCAAAACAATCATCTCTCAGAGCTCAGACCAAAAAAATTAAAGCAGAGAAGGGAAGAAGGCCAGGATAATCCTGCCTCAAGCACTCACTGAATGAGAGAAGCTTAAAGATGATGAGTCATAGAAAGCCTGAGTGGCCAAGAACTCCATTGGCCTATCAAATGGTCTAGACAAATGAGAACATAGGAGTAGTAAAAGTGATCTCAAAACTATCAGAAGACACAATATTGACTAATGAACAGTGGTCAACTAGGAAGAGAGTCATTTTACACCAAGTGACTTAGACTCAATTATGGAGAGAGTAAAATCAAAACATTATAAGGAGGAATGTCTGTGAGCTGTGTGCTGTATGACAAAGAAGGAGGAGCAGAGGATAGAGGTTGTGGATAATGGAGGTAATCAGTAAGATCCTCGTTTAAGTGATTTAGCTTGTTTTTCTGGATTTAATTCCTGAGCATATCATTTTAGGTTACTGATTTTGGATTCTATTTTTAATAAGTATTTTTATATCCACTGTAGTCAACACAGCTTGGTCCTGGGAACCTGATTATCAATGGAATAATAATAATAATAATAATAATAATAAAACAGACTCACAGACACAGGAACAGAAAATCTGGAATATTGTGGGATATGTTCACTCTGATACAGCAGGACCAACTACCACATAACAATCTGGAACCCCATTGGTGAGCAGTCTCAGTTTGCAGTCATCTGAGAGGAGGAAGTTGTGGTTGCTTGTTTTATATACATTGCCAACATTTGCATTTGGCCCATAAGAAGACTCTGTCTGTTCTCATGAGTCTTTTGTGTCTAGGCACTGACATCCTTGATATGACTGTGACCCTGTCAAACAATATACATTCACACAGAATTTCATCTACTCTACACATTCTCCTGGGTTTCCTTGGCTCACCATATTGACCTTATAAAAATTTCTCCACTAGTATATCAGCTAAATCCAAGAAGTGTGTGTCTGTGTGTGTGTGTGTGTGTTTAAATTAGGTTGATTCTTATTAGGACTTCAGGGAAAGCTGAGGGTGTACAGAAATGTAACTCTAGAAAGAAGTGTCTTAAATAATCCAAATTGCTCTACATGTGCTGGGGCCAATTTATTGAAATGAGCCTCACCTACAAATTTTCATTCATAGTCAAGGAGTCGGGGAAGCTTATAAGCATTTTGTAAGATTCCCAGAGTCCATTTTCATAGTCAAAGATGCCCAGATCCAGGGGTAAGAATTCCAAAGTATACACCGGCACCCCTGTGGACAGTTTACCACCAAACCTGGGGTGGTTATTGGAATTTGCTTCTACCCATGGACTTCTCCCTAGATGCTGTCTATGGATTTCCAGGATTTCCAGAGACATTGAAAGTAAGACCTCAAGGTTCATATCTGAAGTACCACGGAGAGTCCCCAAACATTCCAGCTACACTCCTGTGGCAAGCAGTAGACCGAAAGGGCCAACTAGTATGAATTGGCCTTTGAGTCTTTACCCTTTCATTCCTGGGGACAAACACAAGAGACCATCCCTGCTTTCTTTATACATTCAAGGAGGTAGAAAGGGATGCACTGTTTGCAGAGTGAAATAGGACCTGAGAGCAGAGTTTGGATCCTCTGGTCTGCATAGAGGGACCTCAGATAACATAGGACAGGATAGTCTTGTGGCATACAATTAAAAAAGGTTCATATGTGGGAATAAGCCCCTAATCCTTTCATGCCAGAGACTCTGACCATAGGTGCTGTCACAAGTTTCTAGGAAAGAGGGAGCATGTGACATTTTAGTCAAGATGGAAATTAGAAGTAGATTACAGATAGAATTACATTGGAGATATTTTACAGTAAAGCCAGATTCCACATGGACAGGCCCAGACAATGAAGCTACCTTCTATCCCTTTGACTGTCCTGTACCCAAATGAGGGCAGACTTGTGAGAATAAGCCTCTACCCAAGCCTCCACATCTGCATCCAGACTTGGGGAACTACAGAGTTAATTTGTGAGTTTCCTAAAGTCTACAGGCTGCCTCAGTGCTAACTAGCAGAAAAGGAGTTCCTTCACATTCTTCCACAAAGAGAGACTTAGAGTGCTCAGAACAATTTTGTGAGAGATTAGGCTTGCCTAGAAAAGCCAGGATAAACATTACTAAAGAATGCAGATTCATCCCTGGGGTCTCCTTAGAACCAAGTAGGTTCAGTTGTAAGAATGAACTGCTTGCTCCTTGATTTCTAGAGGGAATATATATATATATATATATATATATGCCATTTTCAAACATTTCGTGAGGGAAAGTGATGGAATAGCTAGCTGGCTCTTTGATTTCTAGAGACTATGTGCTGAGTTGGGGGAAATGAGACCCTCTGCAGCCCTCTATATCTGATGACATGGAAGCCTCTGAGGTTCCTTGAGTTTAAAAAAGCCTTTGTACTGACTTGTGAGATAGCCCTTCCGGCCCTCTCGGCCCCCCCATCGGTCCCCCATCGGCCCCCCAGAACCCCCCAACACCCCCCCCAGCCTTTTACATCCCGGGACTTTGTTGACTCGGCGCCATTTTTGCAAGACTCCTGGAAGGAAGCGGTATCACCGTGTCAGTTGAGGTGAGAATTTCAGGCTGACTCCGAAACCTTTCAGGATAGATGGTCCCCTAAATAATACACTTTCCTCCTTTGGTCTGCCTAGGCCCCAGTGACGTAAGCTTGTAGAAATTAGCCCCTTACTCTTTGATTGTGGAGACTAAAGTTGCCATTTTCAAACAGTCCGTGAGGGGAAAGCGATGGAATAGCTGGGTGAGTGAAAGGAGTACCTCAGAGTGGACTGTGGAAGCTCCGCTTTGGTCAGAGCACCTCATATAGTTTTAATAATGTGAGCTGAACCAAACTGGGGCACACTTGTGGGAATGCGTGCCGCCCCTCCCTCTCCCGGGACTCTGTCCTTAGGTTCCATTTCAGAGGTTTCTAGAAATGCAGGACCATGTGACAATATTAGTCTGGATGGAAGCTGGGGAATACGTTGTTGAAGCTGGATCCAGGATCAACAGGCCCAAACTATTAAGCTAGATTTGTATCCTTTTGGGGTCCTGAAGCAAATGGGAGCCTACTTAGTGGAAAGAGCATGGGCCCAAGTTTCCATATCAGAGGACTCGGGAGACCAAGGGCTCTTTTTTTTAGTTTAAGGGATGCCTCAGCGCTGATATGGGAGAATGAGACCCTCTCCAGCCTTCTATATATGGTGACATGGAGGCCTTGGGAACGTTTTATGAGGTTCCTTGAATTTAACAAAGCCTCTGTAGTAGTGACTTGTGAGATAGAGCCCCTCCGACCCCTCACTGATGCCCCAGAGACCCTCCCCCCAACACGCCCCTCACTCTGCCAGCCTTTCACATCCCGGACTTTGTTGACTCGGCGCCATTTTGAAAGACTCCAGGAAGGAAGTGGCGTCACCGTGTCAGTTGAGGTAAAAATTTCAGGCTGACTCCGAAACCTTTCAGGATAGATGGTCCCCTAAATAATACAGCTTCCTTTCTGTGATCTTCTCTTTGGGGAAGAGACTCCCCTCACCTTCCGTATTGGGTACCTTGGGGGCTTTTCTGAGTATTTTAAAAGGAAGACACCCATTCTGCACTTTTGTAGTGGACATGAGAGCATAGGGTGGTGGAAAAGGTATCTTTCAACATTTATAGTACCTTGAAACAATGCATTTTCAACCCTGTTGTCAGCCTAGCTCCAAATAAAGCTAACTTCTTGGAGTGAGCCCCTTGCTTCATGATACTTGAGGACTAGGGATACATTCTGTGATAGAAGCAGATGGAATAGTATCCTGGGTGGAAGGGGTTCCCAGGAATGTACTATGAAAACTCTGCTTTGGATAGAATGATCCCACATACTATATATAGGATTGATAAGGTGAGCTGTCAAACAGGGACCCATTTATTGAAATGAACCCTGCCCTCCATCTCTGGGAACTCTAGCCATAGGCTCCATTTCATAAATTCCCTGAAGTCAGGATCAGCAAACATTTTTAAATGAAGATGGGAGCTGAGAGTGGATTGTGGAAGCCTGTTTCTAAGTAGTAAGGCCCAGACAACCTAGCTACCTTGTATCATTTGAGGGTCTTGAACCAAACTGGGACAGACTTGTGGGAATGAGCCTCTATTCAAGCTACCAAATCTGGGTATATGGACTTCGGGGACTCAGCACCATTTTTAGCTTCCTTGAAGAAAAGTGGCCACACAATGCCTTCAGAGTCTAGCTGAGAGTTTAGGGTGGGCACAAAAAGTCTCTAGCAGGATATAAGGACAAAAAGTTATGAGAGTACAAGGGTTGGTAGGTACAGAAGGGGTTGGGAAAGGAGTTGAATATAATTAAAATGCAATGTATGAAACTATTCAAGAGTTAATAAAACATTTTAAAAACATGATTATGCTCTCCAAGCCCCCTCCAGGTACTCTTGGAATCAAGGTAAGATTTTATGCCTAGGTGGAAGGACCCCAAATCTGTGTTTCGCCATTGTCCATTTGGCACCAAACAGGGAGGGATGCGCTCATAGGAGTTAGTCTCTATCCTCCAAAGGATCTCTGATTTAGATCATTTTTTGGAGACAATTGGAGTAGAGAGGGCCCAGACTTCATGAAGTGATATGGTGAGACCCTGAGGGTAAAAGGAAGAGATGCCCCATCAGATAGTCCAGCTATATATCTGTAAATAGTACTGTACTACACGTGGCTAGACTAATCAGGGGAGTGGCCTACTTTGTTCTCAGTAGATATAAGGTTGGAACCTTTTCTGAGGTTCATGTAAAAAGAGGTCCTAGGATAGATACATCAGCAGTCAAGGTAATATCTAGGGTCCACTGAGGACAGCACACCTTAGATAGTTCACATGTAATTCAGCATTGCCATTGCTGTCAGTCTTGCTCTTATAAACGTTGTGAGCCCCCTACCCACAGGTATACAGATATGCTTCATTGTCACTTCTCTCTCCTCTCCAAAGACAGTGAGTGTACTCACTAAAGGATATTATCAGAGCAGCAGAGAGAGCCACATAAAGGTTACCAGAGGAGGTGTCCAGCATTTGTAAGCAGTCTAGGTGAGTTTGAGCTACTATGGTGAGAACTAAAGGTAAGGAAAAAGTACAATCTCCTCCCGAATACCTGTCATAATACCTGTCCACCTCTCTTAATGTTGTCCAGAGAGCACTAGGTATGTGGATGCTGTGTCTGCCTCTCCTTTATGCTTCATGATTTGTGGTGTGACTTCTCTAGGAGGTGAAGATTTTGATTCTAAGGATGAGGTCAGTTTGGCAGAGGGAACCACATGTGGTAAACAGAGAGAGGAGTCCAAGAATTATCGATATCTCAGACATGTACTTCTGGGGACTGTATGTGTTCACAGCACAAAAAGAAGTAATTGTACTGCCTGGTTATATTCTGAGGCCAACACTCAGAGGCACTAAGTGGCATGCTTACTTCTACCTTGGGCAGGAAGGTGGGAGTATTTGGAGAGATGAGGTCTTGTGTCATCTGGACATAAGGGAAGATGTCAAGAAGTACAAGTCAGATGAATGAACCTCAGATGGAATTAGAAAACTCTAATATCAGCAGAGATGAGCCCGGGTCATGTGAACATCCCAGGACAACCCATACAAATGTAAAGGGATGTGACAACTTCTCAGATGTCAAGAAGGTAAGGACGTTGATCAGAGTGGGTAGCTCTACTTAAAAACAGGGTTTCTGGGATCTTGCATGGTCCAAGTAAGAACCTCCAATAGATGAGTCAAGGAAACCCCTGTCACAGGCCTCACAAAGACTTCTCACATACCTGACCCCCACAGTGCTGGGTAGGGCTATCAGCCTAGGTACCTCATCTTGTTTGCAGGTCACTAGTCTCAGGGAGCTGAAAGATCTGGTAAAGGGGAGTTTGACTGGAGTCATCAGAAGGAAGATCTCAGAAGTGTCAGGACTCAAGGTAAGGACTGAAGGAGTCATGCCATTTAAACAAGGGCCTTGTTCCCTCCCTGCCCTCTTGTCAGCTGTGAGAAAACCAGGGACCATAGATGCATTCCATCACCTCATGTCCTCTTCCCTCTGTTTCACAGAAATAGGCTCTTGGCTTAAAGAAACTAGCTTTGGATCATCAGGGGAAACAGTTCAGTCCTTACCATTTATCAAGGTGAGTGTTGAGACTCCAACATCTCAAGACAAATGGAATACATTGAAATGAACATGAGCCAGATATGAAGTGCTCTTAATCCCTGTTACTATGTTTCAGAGAGATGAACAGTTAAGAGTTTGCTACAGGCAAGTACAACGTCCTTGATAGGGGAAACCTGAGGGCCCAGAATGATTGATCATAGAAGGCACCATTTACGTTAAGCAGGGTTACCCACCCCTCCCAAAGTCCACCTCACCCTTCATATGAAGAGTAGAAACTGTTTCAAACTAGCAGTTTGCAGCTGTGAGATGTTTTCAGCATCTCTTATAATAGTTTCAGAAGGCAGGAGATGAAAGGTTCAACTGAGACAGTGTTTCTCAGTTCATATATAAGCACAAAGCTATGTAGCCTCAGAAGTTAGGGGAGGTACATACTACAAGTATATATCAATGGTACCAACAGCTTAGAATATAGACACTCCAGATTTCCTGGTCTCAAATATTCTGATGGTATCCCTGAGGCTACCTGCTCTGTGACTTGGCTGCACCCCAAATAGCTGGGTCATTTCATGTTTCAGGCTTTCAGGGTTCTAGGTCTGCTAAGCGTCCTTGTGACCCTAGAGCACTACTCAAAAGAAATCAAATGGACAGCTTGCCCCTGTCTGTTCTCAGGCTGGAGGTTTAGATTCTGGGAGCTCTGGTTGAATCTTTTGATACTCATTCTAAAAAGGACCAAAAGCACCCACACTTTGGTCTTCCTCCTTCTTCTTGAGTTTCATGAGGTTTATGCGTTGCATCTTAGGTATTGTGTGTTTTGGGGCTAATATCCGCTTATCAGTGAGTGCATACCATGTGTGTTCTTTTGTGATTGGGTCATCTCACTCAGGATGATATTTTCTAGCTCCATCCATTTACCTAAGAATTTCATGAGCTCATTATTTTTAATAGCTGAGTAGTACTCCATTGTGTAAATATACCACATTTTCTGTATCCATTCTTCTGTTGAAGGACATCTGGGTTCTTTCCAACTTCTGGCTATTATAAATAAGGCCGCTATGAACATAGTGGAGCATGTGGCCTGTTGCATGTTGAAATATCTTCTGGGTATATGCCCAGGAGGGGTATAGCTGGGTCCTCAGGTAACACTATGTTCAATTTTCTGAGGTATCGCCAGACTGCTTTCCATAGTGGTTGTACCAGCTTGCAATCCCACCAACAATGGAGGAGTGTTCCTCTTTCTCCACATCCTCGCCAACATCTGCTGTCACCTGTGTTTTAGATCTTAGCCAATCTGACTGGTGTGAGGTGGAATCTCAGTGTTGTTTTCATTTGCATTTCCCTGATGACTAGGGATGCTGAACACTTCTTTAGATGTTTCTCAATCATTCGAGTTTCCTCAGTTGAGAGTTCTTTGTTCAACTCTCTACCCCATTTTTTAGTAGGGTTATTTGATAGTCTGGAATCTAACATGACATTTTGAGGGCTGTGAGACAGTTTGCCAGCAGAATCCACTCACTCTCTTCCTTTTCCCACCAGGCCTGTATATCCTCGCTGCTGTGATTGGGGACACTATTCTACCTGTTGTTACAGGAAGTCACAATGGATAATCCCCATAACACCCATTACTGCAACCTCCAAGGCAGTGCTCAGGGCCAAAGGGAGTTAGACAATGCCCAGGCTACAATGGCTGTGGTAGATGAGGAGAAAGCCACTCCCACCTCAAAAAAGGTGTATGGTAGTGGAATACCAAGTCCTCCCCAGAGTCCTCAGAGAGCCTCCTCTCCCCCTGTGGCACTGGACTTCCTTCCTGAAGGGCCCATCTGAGGAAGCTTCCACCAGCCAAGTAGAGGAGCTGGAAGACCCACTGCGTATGTTTTACAATGCACAGAACATAAAGGTGTATGACTTGGTGGACTTTCTGCTTTTCAAATATCAAATGAAGGCATTCACTACCAAAGCAGAAATGCTGGAAAGTATTGGTAGAGAGTATGATGCGTACTACCCTCTGATATTTAGTGAGGCCTCTGAGTGCTTAAAACTGGTCTTTGGCATTGACATGATAGAAGTGGACCCATTTGTCCACTCCTATATCCTTGTCACTGCCCTGGGGATCACCTATGATGGGATGCTGACTGATGTCCAGGGTAAGCCCAAAACAGGTCTCCTTATAGTTGTGCTTGGTGTCATTTTCATGCAGGGAAACTGTGTCAGTGAGGAGATTATCTGGAAAATGCTGAATAACATAGGGTTGCATGGTGGGAGGGATCCTTACATACATCAAGACCCCAGGAAGCTCATCTCTGAGGAGTTTGTGCAGGAAGGGTACCTGGAATACAGGCAGGTGCCAATAGTGATCCTCTTAGCTATGAGTTCCTGTGGGGCCCAAGGGCCTTTGCAGAAACCACCAAAATGAATGTCTTGGAGTTTTTTGCTAGTATTACTAAGACTGATCCCAGAGCCTACGCTGAAAAATATGCAGAGGCTTTGAAAGATGAAATAGAGAGGGCCCAGGCCAGGATCGCCCAACAGATAGTTCTACAGCTCTGACCTGCACATAGTCTAATGCACTGGCAGTTCCCATCCAACATCAGTTCAGGCTGAGTCAGTGATCCAACTCCTGCACCCTCATTTGAGAGCTAGTGGGAGGAGAGCATAAAGCATTCTACTTTTATTATGAGTGACTTTAAGATTCTATGGTATTCCAAAGTGTTAATACTCTTGTTATAAGATCCTTTAGTTTTAAGTCTTTTGTAATGAACACATTGTTATTGATCCAGGTTTGAAGAATTTTATTATTTTGAAAACAAATGAGGATGATTTCTGTCTTAATTTGTAAAATGTCAAAAGATACCAATGGCATTAAAATTGGAATTTTCTGGGCAATGGGAAAAATCTTGGCGTTAACTTGAACAAGAATAAAATTAATTTTTGATTGTCTTATTACTGTTTAGTGCAGTTAACTAGTTAAAATGAAAACTAAAAAATTAATAAATAAATGGAATTTATAACCCAAAAGCCTTCGCTGGGCACCTGTTCTTTGTAAAGTCCTCTGTTAGCAGTGGGGCATGGCAGAAGCTAGATGTTTCCTAACCTATAGAAAAGTTTGATATAGTGGAAGCTAGTACCATCATTTTCTGTAGATAGGGCAAGGGCAGGATCTGCATCCTTGTCAATACAGCTAGGGATTCTTTCAGACCATAAACACTAGTACAGAAGGTTTGTGGAGAGGTCTGCCAGGGCAAGCAGCCCAATGTCAATGCTGTAAATCAAGGCAGTTTGGGAGTCATACACACATGACAGCTCAGAGGTCTGTAAATCGTCTTCCTGGGGATCTGATCCCACAGGGCCCAGGCTCTCATGTAGGAAAAGCATCCATTCACTTTTAAACAGTTATTAGCTGTTAAGTAAATGATAATAAGTTACAATCCACAGGCCCAGAGAAGTTGGTAAAGAGGATGGCTGGGGAGGGGATGCTGAACCTCCCTGGGAAGAGGAAATAGAATAACATTGCAGTTCAATTGAGGGTGGACAAGGAGGACAGGAGTGGGAGGGATGGGGAAATAGATGGAGAGAGTACAGGGAGAGACAGATGGAATTGGGGAACATTTGCAGATGTGTTTGTGGGTGTGTGTGTGTGTGGAAGCCTAGTGTAGTGGAAACATCCTGGAATCTATGAAGGTCCTGATTGTGGTGGTTTGAAAAGGCTTGACTCATGGGAAATGCCACTATTACAAAGTGTGGCCTTGTTGGAATAGGTTCAGCCTAATTTTATGAACTGTGTCACTGTGGGGGTTGACTTTGAGACTTTCTTCCTAGCAGCCTGAGGATGCCAGTCTTCTGGTTCCCTTAGGACCAAGATATAGAATAACAGTGCCATCCTGCCTGCTGGGACACTGCCGTACTTCGCACCTTGATAATAATGAACTGAACCTCTGAATCTGTAGGCTAGCCCCAATTAAATGTTGTCCTTTATAAGACTTGCCTTGGTCATAGTGTCTGTTCATAGCAATGCAAAATCCTCACTAAGACAGTGACATAGGACTCATAGTAATGAAGGATATGGAGTCTGAACTGACCATCTTTGGTGATCAAGCAAGGCTTCCAGTGGTGGGAATGCATTGCATTTGGTTGAGGTTTTGGCTGAGGAGTTTCCATGGAAATCCCCAAATGACCCATGCTGATGCTAGGACAGAGAGAAGTTCCCTGCACACTGACAGTGGGGCTCCACTACAGAGGAAAACATCAAATAGCTAATTGAATATAAAGAGGTCAACCTGATACCTGAATGGAACCTTCACTCTAGTCTCCTTGGTGTGGGAAGGTACTCTACAGGTTACAGAAAGAAAATACAAACTCAGTCACAAATCCTTCAACTTCATGTCTGCAAAATGTGCTGGGGCACTGCAAGGGGCATGGTGGTGCAAACTTGTAGAAGTGGCCAATCAATGTTTGGTTTAACTTAATGTCCATGCCCTACATTGCCCTGGATATGATTGGAAACTGGATAGTCCAGAGACCTAGGGTAGAACCAAACAGGACTGGTCTAAAAAATAAATAAATCAATGAAATGATTCCTAATGATAGTCTGCTATACTTATAATCTGTGCTTTCTCCAGTCATCATTAGAGAGGCTTCTTCCAACAGCAGTTGGGAGCGGGTGCTAGGACCCACAGCCAGACATTATGCAGAGATAGAGTCTAAATTGGAGGTCTTCATCTGATTCCTCCCCTTAGAGCTCAGCAACCACCAAGGAAGTTGGGTAGGGAAGATTTTAGAAGTCAGAGGTGATGGGGGACACCAGTAGAACATGGCCCACCAGATAACTAAGCAGGGCTGACATAGGCTCACAGAGACTAAAACATCAAGCATAGGGATTGCTTTGATCTGCATCAGGTCCTCTGCCTATATGTTGATCTAAAAGTATCTTTTATTTGCCAGATGTAATTATCATCTCTGAGGCTTATGGCAGAATAAATTTACCCTTTCTGTTCTTTCTGAACTGTGGCTGGCTGGTTCAACTCAGCTATTCTGGCCCAAACTCCTATCCAAGCTGACTTATTCAAACTGGCTTCTCTTTTGGCTTCTGACTGAATTGCTCTGTTTAGCGTCAAACTAACTCTGGCAATCTCTTCTAATCTTCTGGTTCCTTCTCATTCTTTGGCTTATTCTATCTCTACCTGCAGCCTGTCTCTGTAAGATTGCCTCTGCTATCCTCCCTCTCTCTTATGCTCTCTTAAGCAGCCTCTCTTTTTTGTGTTCTCCTGAGAGTTGGACATATCCTATTTCTGACTCCTTCTGTCAAATACTTTGATTTGTCACTTTATATTCCCATCAATTAGACATCACTTTCAAATATGGCTTACTTTACCTTCATTGTTTGAGATTAAATGTGTGTACTAAAAGTGTGTCTATATTCTAGCCAGAGGGATCAAAGGCATGTCATTCCAGTCAGATCATACAGACCTAGAAGGTCTTTGGATGTGATCCCTTGGTATAGCAGCTATGTTGCTGGATTGAAATTCTTCTACACATTATGGCTGTTAAATTGGTCATTTTGTGGGACTGCTAACAGTGGGAGAAGACATGTCTCTTACTCTTTTTCCTGCTCCTGGGACTCTTTTCCTCCCATTGCCTTGTTCAGCCTTGATATGTAAGCTTTTTGCCTTGTCTTAATGTATTCTGTTTTGTCATGTTTGGTTGTTGTTGTTGTCGTTGGAAGCCTGCTCTTTTCTGAAGAGGAAACAGTTGGGGAATGGATTTGGGAGCTGGGAGGTATGAGTGGAGCTGGAAGGAGTATAGGGAGTGGAAACTGTAGTTAGGATGTGTTGTATAAGAGAAGAATATATTTTTAATTAGAAATATTAGTCTACATAAATTGAAAATAAATTTTGGAGTAAGATTCAAACCTCAAAGTGCTTCTTCAAGCTTCCAGAACTATGCTAAACTATGATTTACATACTGAGTAAGTACACAGAAAACAATGTTGAACTAATAAAAGCTAAACTTTTTATGTATTTAACTTTTTCAAAATATACTATTTAAATTTAAAATAAATTTTAAAAGATTACTGCATGAGTCAAACATTTGAGGATTGTATTCATAGATCTGCAGAGATCTGCTCAAAAAGGGTGGGCTAATACCTATTCATTGTTTTATATGTTTAATATAACAAGAAAAGCATATTAATAGCAGGAATCTTTCCTAAAATGATTCTCTCCTGGGGCTTTCCTACTGAAGTTCCATTGTAGAATTTAATCTAAGGTGGTTATCTCTGGAAGATCACCTGCTAGTTATTAGCTTGGCCTATGATAGCTCCAGACACATGTCCTCCCTGAAACATGGGCATTGCAGAAAGCTCCTGTCCCTACTATATCTCAGCCTTATCCCTGAGGGCAGTGTGTCATGATTTGAGATATAAATACTTAGGAGCCTACACATTCTCTCTTCCCAGTGAACTAGGAATCCACTCTGAGTTGGTGGACAATTTGCTGTTCTGGGTCTATTACCCTGATTGTGGAAAAAACTGATTTTGTTGGCTAAAATAGGAGTTTGTCTCTCTGGACAGATTTATGACTTAGCAAAAGGCTTTGAAAAATAGATTGGAACTGAAACAATGGTGGTGTTTGAGGGACTATACTGTGCTGGATAGTTTTCTGTCAACTTGACACATGCTAAAGTAATTTGAGAGGGGGAAACCTCAATTAAGAAAATGCCTACATAACATTGGGCTATTGGCAACCCGTAAGGCATTTTCTTAATTAATGATTGATAAGGAAGGGATAGTCCATTGTGGGTGATGCCAAACTGGGCTGGTGTTTCTGGATTTATATATGAAATCAAGGTGAGCAAGTCATGGGGAACAAGCCAGTAAGCATCACCCCTCCACAGCCTCTGCATCAGCTCCTGCTTCTAGGTTCTTGCTCTGTTTGAATTCCCTGTCCTGACTTTCTTTGATGATGAACAGTGATATGGAAGTGTAAGCCAAATAAACCCTTTCCTCCCTAAGTTGTTCTTTTGGTCATGGTGTTTTATTGAAGCAGTGGAAACCCTAATCATGGCACATAACTAGACCCAACTAATTAGTTATACAGAATTTTGTTTTCTATTAAAACATTAACCTCATTTTATGATTGTGATGACAGACTTGCTGACATAGTTACTGGATCCTTTGTCTCTCTTCTCAGTGGCCAAAATGAGTAATTAAGTTTTCTCATTGATTGGCCTATTGAGAATAGATGTCCGAATCTCATTTGTTATGGTATGCTAGAAAGGCAGGCTTTGATCCTAATAATGTGGTAACATTACTTCTGTGCCTTCTGACCTCCACACCAGTCCCCATTTGACTTGGCTATTAAAAGTGTCCTGGGCTCATCCAAGCTCCTTTTTCATCTAAACATACATGACTGCCTTTGTTTGCTCTCTTAGGCAAAAATCAGCAATAGTCAATAGACAAAATGTGTTGAAGCAGTATGTATGCCACAGTAGGTTTTCTTGCAGAGGTAAAATGTATAATCTCACAGGGTTTAACTACTCACCTCTAGGACTGGCTTAATCTTTCTCCCTACACATCAATTGTTACCCATTGTTCCTGGAGTTTTCTGAGTTGTAGATTATTAATATAACTCCACAACCTATCAGAGCCAAATGTTTTTCACATTAGCAAGCATCACTTAATCTACTCTGGTAGCTCTGTGCTATCTTCAACTGCATGCAACCTTGAGCATGCAGTTAGGGGAGGAGCTGGAATAGATTGCATCTCATAAGAGCTCCTTCCTCCAAGACAAGGGTGCAATGAGACTCAGATTCTTTTGTTCATGCCTGTAGTGAACTACTGTTCTGGCTTCAAAGTCTTCCAGAAAGTCAGAAGAACATTAGACTTGTCTGTTAGTTGTACCTATAAACGTGGTTTCAGTAGTTCTTGCCACATAATGCATTTGTTTGACCTGATGTTTTTGGTCTGTTTTTCCCTTTGTTCCTCACTTTAAATGTCAGAAACAACATTGTTAATTTCTGGATCTTCTTCTTCCTTTATCCGTTTTTTGATTCTACATCAGATGTAAATATGGGTGAGTCCTTCCTCATATCTATTTCCTATTGAAATTCTGCCTTGGGTAATTTCAAACGTAGGCAGAGATCTCAAAATCAACTGCATATCTTATAATCCATAGCAAAGACCACACAACTATTACAATAACTAGGAGACACACCATTCCATACCACAGAAGAGAGACTGGCCATACCTTTACCTTATCTTTTTTTGTTAATCACTGATTGCCCCTTGTGTCACATATTTTTTTCAAGAAGATGAGAAGAAAAGATTTCACCCCCATATAGGGAATACTGATAGACCAAAAGGAATGGCTTCACCTCTCCAACTGTTTTAACTAATGAGTTTATTGAGGTCACTACAGAATCATAGATGACTCAAAGGCAGCTACACTCCTGGGCAGTATCATGACCAGTGGGAACAGGCACACCCCTGAAAACATGGATGAGCACCAGGGTCTAAGATAAAGAAGAGTGTATTACTCAGAGCTTTGGACACACAAAAAGAGACACACCACTGAAGAGTCATATTGTACTATATATAGGTAGGTACTCAACCAAAGAGTCCTACTCGAGTTAATTATTTAAGCAGAGAAGGAGAAAGCCTCTTAACCATCCCATGAGGCCTCCTAACTTCATGACTCATCTAATCAACAAATACATATTAATGCCTGTCGGGTTTTAATTGCTTTAATCATATCTAGCTAAACAAGTAGGAGCTTTGATTATAACAGAGCCTTCAAAAACCAGGCATCAAAAATGAACATGTCCTGGGCCATAAAATTAATTCTGTTGGGAAAAAAGGAAGACTACTGGAATTTCTCTTGACATCCACAAAACATTGACACTGAAAGGCAAGTGGAATTCCCCTTGTAAATTCAAAAACACAGCTGAGGAGAAAGCCAATCAGCCACATAACAGAGTTTGGAGTAAAATTACCACTGAGGATCAAGCAGAATCACATATACATTACTAGGCTTGTGAACAGGCATATGTTGGAGACAACATTCTTTAGTTGGGTTTATCTAAACAGATCCAAGAAGGCAGAAGCAATTTGAAGAGACCATATGAGAAGATGTGTAGGAGCTAATGTTGAGGTATCAAGCAAGGCTAGACTATGCTGTACTGGAGGCAGAGTCACCTAGAAGCCTATCTATCATCACCAGACTTTAGGATACCCAAGCTTGAACTAAATGAGGTCAGATACTTAAGTAAAGCAGAGAGGAGGGGGAAGGTAACTTCTTCCTCACTTTAGAAACAGAAAAAGAAACAGATTTTGTTTTTCAGCTGATACAACAGTAGACCTTATCAGAGTATGCTTGTAGATGCACAGAAGATTGTTCTAGAAACTTTTTGACCAAATAGTTTTATCTTGTGACTTTTCCACATCCTTAAACATGGTACCTCAGATCTGTCTCTATGATGTCTCTATGATGTTTGTGTATAAGATATGCAGATCTTTCCTGAAAGCTGCCCTCTCAGCCATTTTTTATAAGGGGGAGAACACTGTGAAGGAGGAGGAGGAGAAGGAAGAGGAGGATCAATACTCAGAAAACAAGTGTATAATCCGTGCACTACTCGATTCATAAATATGTTCTTGAACTCAGGGAGAACTATTGCCTGAGGAAAAAAAATCACCATTTTCTCTGTAAGAGAACATGTTTAATTCTTAAGTCAAAAAAATAAACCTATGGTTAGTAAATTAACATCTTAAACTTGGTCCTGTATCTGTGGTGCAATGCTATCTAACCCTTGGCACAGTTGCCAAGCCTAGCCTTCCACACACTTGGGTCAGCCTAGCCCTTTCATGAGCAGCAGCAGCATTTTTATGCCCTCTAGCATCAGGGTGCAGAAGGGTGTGGCTACTGACCTACAGGTGTCACCTCACTCTACTGAAGTGTGTCAGAGCAGGAGATTCCATTGTCCTGGGTCCCACATCCAGCAGATATTGGCAGAAAGTTTCTGGGCGCAGGTGAAGGTCCTTACCCAGCATCCATTAGCCCTGAATAAGCACACTTCAAACTAGCTGCCTATTTGCTAAGGAATGAAAGAGTACTATACACTTACTCCTGAGATATAGACTCCTCCTCTCAGTACTTGGGGGGGTGGGAAATTGCCTGACACAAGAGGAAGACAGACACTAGAAAACATTGCAAAAGGACCTGCAAAATGTTGCTACAAAATGTCCACCACCTAAAACTTCTTAACCAACCTCAAGGAATCAGAGTTGTATTTGGGATTTTAAAGATGAAAAATGGATGGCATATATACTTCATGAAACAAGGCATAATTTTCACAGAGTAAAGGGGACTGTTAAAACATAGAGCATCAGATCCCATTCATGCTCCTGTGGCTGTCCTTCCAACTATGCACCCTGCCCTTTATTCTGACCTCCTTGTTGTCTTCTCTGAAGACTAGAAAGGATGCCCTGCCCTCCCTGAGACACTGAATATTGGTGCTTCCTGCAAAAGTCTCCCTTCTATGCAATTCACTCTCACCCACTGGAAAGCTATGGATCCTGGTCAAGATATAATTTTATAAAACTGGTGTTGGCTGATTTTATGTATCTGGTCATCTTTACCCAGAACCACTTATTTTGCATCCCAGTTATGAGGAAGTAGACTTTGACTGGATATTTATGTAGTTGCAATAGGGTTTTGCTATCATATTAGCATGTGGGAACTGGGTATATAAGCAGATAAATATGCTGTTTATGTGATCAGGCCCCAATGTTCTGTCAAGCAAGAGATGTGCAACAGCCATCTACTGATCCCCAATTTCTAAAGACCCTACCATCCTCTTTGGAGGTGAGAAATGTTTCCTTGGTATGCCTTCTCCATTTTAAAGAGAAAATATACTTCCCCATGATTTCACTGTATCCTCTTGGAATCTGACCCATGGAAAGTTACTGACTGTCAGTCTGACTAATGCCACTGTTCAGTTGTTGAGGTAAAAAGGGTCATGTGGAGCATAGTGAGACAAACAGGGAGGAATCATCTAAAGGAGAAAATTCTCAGCCTCCCATAGGTTGGGATAATGTTGAAGAGGGCAGTACAGAAAATTGCCCTTGACTACAAAAGGTTGGCATTTCTTGTTAGCTTTCTCATGACACCTTAAAATGAGGCTGATAATGTAGGAGTCAAAAGTATCTGCTCAAATCTAGGGAAGGGATTGAATGCCTGTAATTACGACATTGAGAAGTACAAGCAGAAGGATTAAAAGTTCAAGGCTGGCCTGGGTCATATAGCCTTGGAGGTATGAGATCTTGTTCCAAAAAATCAAACAAAAATGTGAAAAAGCATGTGTTACAGAATTCATAAAAAGTCAAGGTAGGTGTGGTCTCAGAAAACTTCCAGGGAGACAGTGTTTTGCCTCACAAACTGTAACAGTTGCTTTTGGAAGAATGTGTATTATGTAGCACTTTGTATGAGAGTCCCTGTTACAGGCATACCTTCTGCTTTCCTATCTAGGAATAAGATAACACCAAAATCCACAGTTGTTAGGAGGAAGCAAGAATATTTCCTTATGATATATTTGTCACATCCAGGCATTTGAGAGCAGTACACCTTTCCCTGTATTCACTGTTCCTGAGTATTTTCTTGTGTTGAGGCTTCAACTCTTAGTTGGTGTTAATCTATCAGCAGTTGCTTCACTTAATATGCAACTAATATTTTTTTTCAGTTAGGCTTATTTAAACATTTTAGTTTCAAAAAGTAGTGGGTTCATTCTAGCTGCAACAGCCTAATTTTATAAATGTAATTGTCCCTTTCAAATTTTAGTCCCTTCTTCTAAGATCACAATGATTATTCTGATATTTATGACTTTTGAGCTTATTTTTGTCATTTTCATACAAGTTTTGCTATTTAAATATGAATCATTTTAGCATAGATGCTTAATGATGTAGTTATTGATCTTCAACTGGGCTTCAACCTTATTAAAATGGATGTTCTTCTTCCCATTTTTAGGTCTATCTCAACTTTGTCACCATGTTCTAGAATTCTAAAGCATTCATGGGACATAATTCTTCTGGTACTTATTTATTTATTTATTTATTTATTTATTTATTTATTTATTTATTTTTACATCCTAACGGCAGTTTCTCCTCCTCCTCTCCTCCCATCTCCCACTTCCACTCCCTTCTCCTCATCCACACCCCTTCCATTTCCCTTGAGAAATGGGCAGGACTCCCATGGATATCAACCAATCATGACATATCAAATTGCAATAAGACTAAGTACCTCCTCTCCTATTAATGGTAAAAAAGCAATACAGTAGGAAGAAGGGTCCATGTGCCATAATTAGTCAAATCATCTCATACAAATGGACAAAGAGGTTATTCCTCACTTTCCATTTAATTATTAGAGCTGTTATGCACACTAGTAACATGAATAACTGTGTAAATATACATCCTTCATACTAAGAAGATAGCATGGGCATTGAGGTAATGTACAAGTTATATGAATATTTTTTTATATATTGTCAAAATTGTATTCAGAAATTACTAGCTACTTTACATTCTCATAAATTTACAGACTGTTTTAAATCTTTAAATCTCAATAGAACACCCCCTTCTTTCTTTGAAGAACATAGATTCTATAAGAACAGTATCCAAGAGCCTGGGTGAGAGAACAGACAGGAAGAACTCAGCAAGTGAAGAGCATTGCAAGGATCCAGATAGATAGAAACCATTCAGCAAAGCCAATCTAGGAAATTCCCAGGCTCCTTGCCACTTAGCAATGTGTCCAAGGATGGGACTGGGAATGCTAGGCATCATTGCTGTAATAAGGTCTCTATGACCTGTTGGGTAAATGGATCAGAAGTATTTCAGACACCCAACCTCCTTCAGGAATTCCTCCTACTTATATGATAGATGTACTCATGTATACTTCTGGAGAAGTAACATCTCTAGTCAACTCTAGTGGTTCGTAGTACTCCGCCTGGTATGCAAAGCCTGTAAGACATCGTGATATCACAAGTAGTGTTCAGCTGCATGAGATTGGGGCACTGAATGTAGAATGCCTGAGGCAAGTTAGTTATTTCACTGCTTCAGAGAAGGATTGGCTATGCATGTCTTTGAAAATTTGCTCCAATGCTGTTTCTGCTTCATACTGTTTCCTGTGGCTTCGAGGTCTTGTATTGAGACAGCAAGCCCTTGGCTATGGCAACTGGACTATATTGCTCACAGCTACTTGTCTGAGATACAGAGTTGTCCCAAAGTACTGACATTTGCACAGTTGAAGGAAACTCGCTAGAAATGATATGGATTTCCTTGTTAAGCTAATGGGGTTAGCTGGGATACAGTGCAGGAAACATTATGCATCATCCTCTTAAAAGCATCTAAATTTCTAAAATACTGTTTGGCTTGAAGAAGAAACATGCCTAAGATATGCTCAGTGATAATTTATTTGGAAATTGTGAAGGAGACAGAATAGTTAAGTGATCTCTAGGATGAGGACAGAATTCCCAGGTGTTGGGAAAGCTCCACATTTTGAATTAGGGAATTCAACTCTTTTGTGACCTTCCAAACATACCTTCATCTTAATTACTAGGACATGTGATTGTAACCTACATGACAAAGGGACTTTCTGAACAGCAAAGGAACTAAATGTATATATTAAATTTATTGCTATGAGTGCTAACAATAAAAAATAGATAGTTCAAATAATAATACATTCAATGTCTTAGGAAAACAAGAGTAAGTTAGGGCCTAAATTATTTGTCCTAGAGAAATAATAAAGGTAAAGGTAGGAATTAATTAAATGGACAGTGAAAGAATAATACAGAAAATCGATAAATGAAATAGTTTTTTTTTAAAGAAAAACAGGATTTGACCACTCTTAGCTAAACTAAAAAAAGAAACCAATGTATTAATAAAATTATAGATTAAAGAAGAGCATTACAACAAATGCCAGTGAAATTCAGAGGATTATTGGCAAATACTTTGCAACCTGTATTGCAAAATTCAGGAAATATCTAGAAAAAATAGATACAATTACTGACACATATGCTTAATAAAAATTAAATGAGGATATAAAAATTTTATCAAATATATTACAGAGAATGTGGCTAAAGGAGTAATTAAGAGTTCCCTAGAAAAGAACTACCTATAGATGGTTGAACTCACTACCAAAGTTTATCAGGCTTCTAAGAAGAATTTACATCAATGTTTTAACCTTATCCCACAAAACAGAAATGTAAGAATGCTACAAAATTTATTCTAAAAACCAAGTTATAACTTGAGGAAATTCTATGAACTTCAGATTCCAAAGTATTCTTTTTCAAAATACCATACAAGCATTATGCAAAATGATGGGTATATTTATGACATTTTCACATGAATGCCATTTCAATATATGTGGGTACCACTAGTCACTGCATTGGGCCCAGTTACAAAGAGAATACCAACTGACTATACTCATTAGAATTTAGAAAACACAGGGACAAGAAAATCAAAATATATATCTCCTGTTAGTCTCTCATCTGCTATTAGAATACATTTTGCTTCCCAGTGCTATGTATTCTACTTACATCCTTACAACTTTTACAGCCATTTCTCTAGTGTGATGATCATTTTTATTGTCAACTTGACACAACTTAAAATCACGTAGGCAAAGGGAACCTCAATTAAAAATGACTTTGCTTTACATTAGTATGTGGCCATGTCCTTGAGAAGTTGTCTTAATTGACAATTGATATGGTATGGTCATATCAATTGTGAACAATACAACACTGTGGGCCATGCCATCCTAGGACTGTGTAAGAAAACTGAACATGTACCAGTCAGTTAGCAAGCAGCATTGCACCCCAATTTCTTTTTCAGTTCCTGCTTGAGTTGCTGCCCTGACTTCCCTCAATGAAGGAGTAACCTGGAAGTACAAGCTAAATAAACCCTTTCATTCCCAAGTTACAAGCTAAAACACATCCTAAGGAAATAATCTCTGTAGAGTTGTAATTTCCAGGTTCTTCATTCTGTTGTGTTGATGCAGATTTGTACATACTATCATCATTATTTGTGTTGGGATGTATGGCAGTGTCTGTGAATCTGGCAAGGCATATGTGTGAAAGTCAGTGGTCAATATTCAGAATGTGATTCTTAACTTGTTTTCCAGGCGGGGTCTTTTTGCTCTTTCTACTTTCATGTGTACTCCAGGCTAATTTTACCATGAACTCCTTCATGATTCTTACCACCCATCTCTCTGTAGGAGTGATAGGATTATAAATGTATGCCACTTCATGTGTGTGCCTTCATCCTGGGATCCAACATCAGTTATGAATGCTTGTATGGCAAGTCATTTATTTGTTTGTTAATTTATATCCCAAATGTTGCTCTTCAGGTCCCTCCCACCCTAAGTCATTCCTCCTTCCCCCCTCTGCTCCCCCACCTTTCTCCTCTGAGAGGGTGGGGCACCCTGACTATCCCCCTATCCTGGAACATCTAGTTTCTGCTAGACTAGGCACACTCTCTCCCACTGAAGCCAGACAAGGCAACCATGGAGACTGAGTTGCATGTCTGCTACATATGTACCTGGGGCCTCATTCCAGCCTGTGTATGTTCTTTGGTGGCTCAGTCTCTGAGAGCTCCTAGGGGTCCAGGTTAGTTGACTCTTGATGGTATTCTTGTGAGGTTCTCTTCCCCTTCAGGGCCTTCAATCCTTCCCCCAACTCTTCCATAACTGTCCCCAAGGTCTGTCGAATGTTTGGCTGTGGGTATCTGCATCTATTTCACTCTACTGCTGGGTAGAGCTGAAAACCTAAGAAATTAATCATCTCACAGAAAAGCTAAAAAAAGAAAATCCACACACACACACACACACACACAATATAACAATAACAAAATAACAGGATCATTGATCATTAATATCTCTCAACATCAGTGGATTCTATTCTCCAATAAAAAGATACAGGCTAGCAGATTAGATATGCAAACAGGATCTATCATTCTGCTGCTTACAAGAAACACATTCAGGAAACAAAGATAGATACTACCTCAGAGTAAAGGGCTGGAGAAGAATTTTCCAAGCAAATGGTCCCAACAAACAAGCTGGAGTAGTCATTCTAATATCTAATAAAATAGACTTTCAACCAAAAGTTATCAAATGAGTTGGGGAAGGACACTTCATAATCAAAGGAAAAATCCACCAAGAGGAAGTCTCAATTCTGAACATCTATGCCCCAAATGCAAGGGCACCCACATTTGTAAAAGAAAGTTTACAAAAGCTCAAATTACATATTCAACCCAACACAATGATAGTGGGGTTCTTCAACACCCTACTCTCACCAATGGACAGGTCATTGAAACAGAGACTAAACAGAGACACAGTGAAACTAACAGAAGTGATAGACCAAATGAATTTAACAGAGATCTATAGAATATTTCATCCTAAAACAAAAGAATATACCTTCTTCTCAGAACCTCATGGTACCTTCTCCAAAATTGACCATATCATTATATATATGGTCACAAAACAGGCTTCAACAGATACAAGAAGATTGAAATACCCCCTTGCATTCTATTAGATCAACACTGATTAAGCCTGGAATTCAACAACAGAAACAATAGAAAGCCCACATATTTAAGGAAGCTGACCAACTCTCTACTCAATGATCACTGGGTCAGGGAAGAAGTAAAGAAAGAAATTAAAGACTTTCTAGAATGCAATGAAAATGAAAGCACAACATACCCAAACTACCCATAGCTGAGTAGTATTCCATTGTGTAAATGTACCACATTTTCTGTATCCATTCCTCTGTTGAAGGGCATATGGGTTCTTTCCAGTTTCTGGCTATTAAATAAAGCTGCTATGAACATAGTGGAGCATATGTCCTTGTTATGTGTTAGAGCATCTTCTGGGTATATGCCCAGGAGTGGTATAGCTGGGTCCTCAGGTAGTGATATGTCCAATTTTCTGAGGAACCACCAGACTGATTTCCATAGTGGTTGCACCATCTTGCAATCCCACCAACAATGGAGGAGTGTTCCTCTTTCTCCACATCCTCGCCAGCATCTACTATCACCTGAGTTTTTTATCTTAGCCATTCTGACTTGTGTGAAGTGGAATCTCAGGGTTGTTTTGATTTGCATTTCCCTGATGACTAGGATGCTGAACATTTGTTTAGGTGCTTCTCGGCCATTCGTATTTCCTCAGTTGAGAATTCTTTGTTTAGCTCCATACCCCATTATTTAATAGGGTTATTTGGTTGTCTAGAGCCTAATTTCTTGAGTTCTTTGTATATATTGGATATTAGTCCTCTATCAGATGTAGGATTGGGAAAGATCTTTTCCCAATCTGTTGGTTGCTGTTTTGTCCTATTGACAGTGTCCTTTGCCTTATAGAAACTTTGCAATTTTATGTAGTCCCATTTGTCAATTCTTGATCTAAAGCACAAGCCATTGCTGTTCTGTTCAGGAACTTTTCCCCTGTGCCTAGGTGTTCGAGGGTCTTCCCCACCTTCTCTTCTATTAGTTTCAGTGTGTCTGGTTTTATGTGAAGGTCCTGTATCCACTTGGACTTGAGCATTGTACACGGAGATAAGAATGGATCGATTTGCATACTTCTGCATGTTGTCTTCCAGTTGAACCAGCACCATTTGTTGAAAATGCTGTCCTTGTTCCACTGGATGGTTTTAGCTCCTTTGTCAAAGATCAAATGACCATAGGTATGTGGGTTCATTTCTGGGTCTTCAACTCTATTCCACTGATCTTCCTGCCTGTCTCTGTACCAATACCAGGCAGTTTTTATCACTATTGCTCTGTAGTACAGCTTGAGGTCAGGGATGGTGATTCCTGCAGAAGTTCTTTTATTGTTGAGAATGGTTTTCGCTATCCTGGGTTTTTGTTATTCCATATAAATTTGAGAATTTCTCTTTCTAGCTCTGTAAAGAATTGAGTTGATATTTTAATGGGGATTGCATTGAATCTGTAGATTGCTTTTGGCAAAATGGCCATTTTTACTATATTAATCCTGCGGATCACGAGCATGGGAGATCTTTCCATTTCCTGAGATCATCTTCAATTTCTTTCTTCAGAGACTTGAAGTTCTTGTCATACAGATCTTTCACCTGCTTGGTTAGGTTCACCCTCAGGTATTTTATATTATTTGTGACTATTGTGAAGGGTGTCATTTCCCTAATTTCTTTTTCAGCCTGTTTATCTTTCACGTAGAGGAAGGCTAGTGATTTGTTTGAGTTGATTTTATAACCTGCCACCTTGCTGAAGTTGTCTATCAGGTTTAGGAGTTCTCTGGTGGAGTTTTTGGGTCACTTAAGTATACTATCATATCATCTGCAAATAGTGATATTTTGACTTCTTCCTTTCCTATTTGTATTCCTTTGACTTCCTTTTGTTGTCTAATTGCTCTGGCTAGGACTTCCAGTACTATATTGAATAGGTAGGGAGAGAGTGGGCAGCCTTGTCTAGTCCCTGATCTTAGTAGGAATGCTTCAATTTTCTCTCCATTTAGTTTGATGTTGGCTATTGGTTTGCTGTATATTGCTTTTACTATGTTTAGGTATGGGCCTTGAATTCCTGATCTTTCCAAGACTTTTACCATGAAGGGATGTTGAACTTTGTCAAATGCTTTCTCAGCATCTAGTGAGATGATCATGTGGTTTTTTTCTTTGAGTTTGTTTATATAGTGGATTACATTGATGGATTTCCAAATATTGAACCATCCCTGCATTCCTGGGATAAAGCCCACTTGATCATGATGGATGATTGTTTTGATGTGTTCTTGGATTCGGTTTGCTAGAATTTTATTGAGTATTTTTGCATCGATATTCATAAGAGAGATTGGTCTGAAGTTCTCTTTCTTTGTTGGGTCTTTGTGAGGTTTAGGTATGAGTGTGATTGTAGCTTCATAGAACGAACTGGGTAGTGTTCCTTCTGTTTCTATTTTGTGGAATAGTTTGAAGAAAATTGGTATTAGGTCTTCCTTGATTTTCTTCTATAATTTTGTTGAAGATATTTACTGGCCCTTTAGATTGGGAATCTTCACTCTCATCTATACCTATTATCCTTAGGTTTGGTCTTCTCATTGTGTCTTGGATTTCCTGGATGTTCTGGGTTAGGAGCTTTTTGCATTTTGCATTTTCTTTGACAGTTGTGTCAATGTTTTCCATGGTATCTTCTGCGCATAAGATTCTCTCTTCTGTCTCTTGTGTTCTGTTGGTGATGCTTGCGTCTATGACTCCTGATCTCTTTCCTACATTTTCAATCTCCAGAGTAGTCTCCCTTTGAGATTTCTTTATTGTTTCTATTTCCGTTTTTAGATCCTGGATGGTTTTGTTCAATTCCTTCACCTGTTTGGTTGTGTTTTCTTGCAATTCTTTAAAGGATTTTTGTGTTTTCTCTTTAAGGGCTTCTACCTGTTTACCTGTGTTCTCTTTCAATTCTTTAAAGGATTTTTGTGTTTCCTCTTTAAGGGCTTCTACCTGTTTACCTGTATTCTCCTGTATTTCTTTGAGGGATTTACTTATGTCTTTCTTAAAATCCTCTATCATCATCATAAGAAGTGATTTTAATTCTGAATCCTGTTTTTCCTGTGTGATGTGATATCCAGGGCTTGCTATGGTGGGAGAACTGGGTTCTGATGATGTCAGGTAACTTTGGTTTCTGTTGCTTGTGTTCTTGCGCTTGCCTTTCGCCATCTGGTTGACTCTAGTGTTACCTGTGCTCGCTGTGTCTGACTGGAGTCTGTCTTTCCAGTTATCTTGCTTGTGTCAGATCTCCTCAGATTCCAGATATCTCTGTGTTCCTGTGATCCTAAGCTTCCTCTGCTCTGGATGCAGTAGGTTCTCCTCTGTTCTGGATGCAGTAGGTCCTCTAGTTTGTCTCAAGATCAGGTGTTTCCATGGGAGCAGATTAGCTAAGAATCTGCCCCAGGCAAAAAGACCAAGCTCTGAGCGGAAGGGAGGTGGTATTCCTCTGCTCTAGATGCAGTAGGTCCTCTAGGTTGTCTCAGGATCAGGTGTTTCCTCTGCTCTGGATGCAGTCGGTCCCTCTAGGATGTCTCAGGATCGGTGTTTCCACAGGAGCAGACCACTAAGGGTCTGCCCCAGGCAAAGGGAACAGATTCTGGGCGGAAGGGGGTTAGTGTTCCGGAGGGTGGGGTTTGGGTGCCTGCTTGTTCTTTAACCTCCCCTGAGTCCCAGTTGTAACTCTGGGCGTGGGGTGGTGGGCAAGGTGTCTTACCCTCTGCTCTGGATGCAGTTGGTCCCTCTAGGATGTCTCAGGATCGGTTTTTCCACAGGAGCAGACCAGCTAAGCCCACAGGAGCAGACCAGCTAAGCAATTCCTTAAAAATTGATAGTAGACTATGATGGCTAGTTGTTTTTTCTTGATTGGGCAAGGCATACCTAGACAGCTGATTAATCATTATTTCCAGGCATGGTATTTTAAATGAGAAATATCCCTTGTTGATTCTTGTCTCTAAAGATGGGCATTTAGAATTTGTAGCTTCATCCTACTTCCTGTTCTCTTTGTCTCTCTGTCTTCCCCTTCTCTTCCTCCTCCCTCTTTCCTTTTCCCTCCCTCCTTTCTCTTCTTTTTATGTAAATGAAACCTGACCAGTTATTGTCTTTCTCCTGACACTTTCTTTTATGCCTTTTCCATCATAATAAATGATTCCTCTGAAATCATAAGATACAATAAGTTCTTTATTTTCTATTAATTGGTCTTTGCTGTAGTATTTTATGC